>JANRGW010030386.1:5845-20730 GCA_024733675.1 Psilopsiagon aymara | reverse complement strand
GAAGGAAGGGAGAGAGGGAGGGAGGAAGGAAGAGAAGGAAGGAAGAGAAGGAAGAGAGGAAGAGAAGGAAGGAAGGAAGGAAGGAAGGAAGGAAGGAAGGAAGGAAGAAGAAAGAAAGAAAGGAGAAAGAAAGACGAAAGAGAAAGAAAAGAAAGAAAGAAAGAAAGAAAGAAAGAAAGAAAGAAAGAAAGAAAGAAAGAAGAAAGAGAGAAAGAAAGAAAGCGAATAATTTTTCTGTTAAATTAAGGTGCTGATAAACTCAACTAAAAATAGATGTCATGAAGCAGAAAGTTAATTAATAAATCTTATAGTTAAAAAAAAAAAAAATAAAAGGATGGCCCAACCTTCAGGAAGCTGAATTGGCACTTAAAAGTACAGTAAAGTCATGAGTTTTGGAGTGTGATTTTCAGATCTGATTCTTGGCATCTTTGCACTTGAACCTGCAAACACCCATGATCAAGACTGAGGCCAGCTGGTTTCATGCTGAGGCAGATAAGTTTTTATATGATTTCTTCTGCTAGACTGAGGATTAACGGAGATAGTAATTTCCAATAGAATGGTAATAACAGAAATGAAAGGAGTTTCTACAGTGATCATCTGACCTTTCATTAGCTCTCCAGCTGTAAACCTGTAACAAAAATATTTTACTTCCTAGTTGGGTTACTCTAAAAATTCGTATCACAAAAGGACAGATAGCACCAAATAACAGTACCTGAGAAAGTAAAAACTTATAGATCCCTAAGAAGAGGAAGAAATCTGCATGCATTTAATGTTCAGCATCTCAGGTGACTCATAAATCTGAGTATGAAACTATGAAACCATCTG
Organism: Psilopsiagon aymara; assembly: GCA_024733675.1. NCBI lineage: Eukaryota > Metazoa > Chordata > Aves > Psittaciformes > Psittacidae > Psilopsiagon > Psilopsiagon aymara. The sequence goes on along the minus strand of JANRGW010030386.1, from coordinate 19,905 downwards.
CTCTGTGCTCATCTCTAATAATTCAGACCTTATATTGAATCATGCTCCTCAGTTATTTTTGTAAACACCTTCAAAATTTTGTATCACTCCAGGTGGGTATGTTTCCCAGCTTGGAGAAGATGTCATAGGACATGTGGCTCCTGCTGCACCTCAGCAGAATCAAAGGAGAAACATGAATCTCCACCTTTTGCTGAAGGTTCACACACACAGTTCCCACCAAGGCTACGGTAGACCATCTATTACGTTAATATGACTAATAGATTCAGGACCACAGGTGTCATAGACATTGCAATTCATCACTCATACAAGCTTATGATGTTGTACAGACATACTTCTGACGTTTGATTACAGAAGCCAGCAGGACAAACAAATTTAGCTGCAAATATACTATTTCATTCAAAAGCAAATTCATTTAGTACTATCAGACACACCAAGAGTATGTACATTCTGTAGAGTGACAGACACTTTTATAAATTGCCTAGCCTTCTCAGAGAAAGTGACTCTTTGTCAAAGACAATTTTGCTGTGTTTTTTAGAGAACACTGTCATAGAATATTATCACGGTCTAAGCCAGCCAAGTGCTGAGCTATTTATTATCTTCGTTTTTGACTGCACATTAATCACTCAGTAAGATCAGCCAGTTTTCCTTGTAGAGTATGGGAGTTTCAGAAGAACCTCCACTTTTCTCTTATGATGAGCTTGAAAGCTTCAAGCTGCATGCAGTAATGTAACAAACCTCAGAAGAGAAAGTGAGGGAAGAGAAAAAAAGAAATAAAACTGTTGTCTTCTCCACTGAGAAAATTAATTTCAGCAGATAGAGCTTGTGCTCTGCACAAAGACATTCCTCCTTTGCCCAGTTTAGCTGATTCCAAATCTTCCCAGTCACCTTGCCTAGATTAAATTTACAGCCAAGAAATCTTATCTTTTGAATCAACAAACTGGATTAGTGACACTCTGAGCTGGGAAGCAGAGTTTTCACACATCCAATTTGGGCAGGAAAAAAAATGCCAAATTCTGTCCGACTTAGGTAAATACTTGTTACGCCCAAAGCCTCTTTCAGAAGACTATTTTGGGAAAGATTATAAATGCCTACAAAACACAAACTGAGACACTGCTTTCAAACTACTACAAAATCCATATACATACATGTAAATACACAATGACACTTCTGAAACAGAGGCAACAAAAGTGATATTTAGTTATAAAAGGAGTATACATGTAATTGCTTGGCGCTTAACTTCCTTGCCAATTCAGTACCCATATCTGAAAACTGTGTAGAAAACACTCAGTGGTATGGCTAATACAGAACTCAACTTAGGAAGAACTAAAACCAATCTGGTCTAAGGTACAGGAGCAGGTCTCCAGAGGAGTTGCACCTTTAACTGTGCTAAGAACTGGTCAATACTTTTTCTTAAGCAACAACAGTCAATAACTGATCAAAGTAGAAAGAAAATGAGATTTATTTCACTGTTTATGACCATTTCAGTACTTTACATATCACAGGCCACTAAATGCACTATTTAGAAAGAAACACTCAGTTTGGTAGAAGGGAGTGGGATTTTAGGAAGAAAGAATGCATGCAGATTAGGTCTCCCTTCTCTGAAAACAGCTTCATCACCTTTTCCGATTGCACTTCAGCTTAATCCTGGGCAGTACCTGGACATCGACTACTTGGGGAGGTAGGGTTCTTATTTTACCCCTCTTAATCTATTTTTAAGCAAAGTGAGAATAAACATATAACAGTAATAATGAATTACAAGGAGATGGAGAGGAGACGGGGATTCGGAACATTTCATGCACTTGGGCAAACAAGCAGCAGCTGGAAGCCGCTGGACATCTCACTGTGAAGTCTGACAATTACATGAATTTTGACAAGGCTTGGTCGAGACTCTGAAGCTGCTGCCTGCCTTGCTCACGTTAAAAGGCTCCAAGCAACAATGTTGCAGACCCTGCAGGAACAGCGTTCAGAAGAGGTTTCAACTATTTGGGTAATCGACCATTAACTGTCTTTTGAAGCACGCAGCTATTGCTGACTTTCAAAGTTTTTCTTGTTTTTTCTTACATACTTACCTTAGAAATACAGATGCTCACTGAAAGAACTGCAGAATTGCACCCCAGCTTTAATAGTTGTAAGAAATACATTTCAATAAGGCAGCAAACAATCTGTTTTTCTATAAAACACATTCATATCTTGTATGTATATAATACACACACAATAGGTACTAGTTCTAACAAGCAGAATGCTATTTACTACCAGTGTCATGTATTAAACATTTTCAATTTATTTTCCCAACAGTAGGTGCTAAAACTATATTCCTGTTACAAAATTCTCATCCACACCTTAGCATGAAAAGGTTAAAGTAGTATGATCTCTCATCAACCTTATTGGGGAAAAGCCAACATCACGGCCACTTTTCATAAATACAGCGCAAGTGGGGGGTACTGTTTTGTTTACCAAATTCGGGAATCAGACCAGAAAACTGATACAAAAAGCTGTATCGCCAAGTTGAGGATGAGTTCGCAATTTCCATTTTACTGTTTGAAAATGTCCTGATTGCTAACAAAGGCTGACAGGAAACGACTGAAAGGAGCATCTCCCCTACATGAGCCTCTCTTGGCATGCAGGTGAGCACTGCTCAGACTGTATGATGAGCTGCTGCCTGTCTCCAATCCTTATGCCCTTTTAAGTTTTCAACTGAGAACTAAGGCTCTTTATTAAAAAAGCACTTGTCTTTTCATTTTCAAGATCCCTAAGTCAGCCCACCATATATGCATACTTTTCTCCACCATGCTCGAAACCACTCTTGAAGAGAATACCAACATTTGCCTGTAGATGAGGCTGGGGTTTGGATCAGGAGAATCTGAAAGAAGCCACAAACCCTGCAGTTTCTGTCAGTTCACCATGAAGCAGATTAGCTGTTTGTAACTGCTCAGCAGCAGTTACTGACTTTGGAAATACCTGCACCAGCAATCTTAACCTGCATCTGCACAGCAACACCTGAAACATTACAAGCTCAAACACAGAAATGCCATTGAACACTTTATATCCTGCCAGTACCAATGCAGTCTTTGATTAGGTTTTTTTTGTTGGATTTCAAAATATGATACTGTGAATCATGACTGGAGTACAACTGAAAAGACACAGGAGCATATAGAGGCACATAGCTAAAAATACAGTTCCTGTTCGTAGCAAAATCAGTTGTTTCCATCAGTCACAAATACATGCATAATTTCTTGTAAGGTTCATCATGCAGAGTTTCCAGTTTACTTCACCTCAGTCTCATCTGAGAGCAACCACAAAACTATTTCCAAACTGACAAAGGGACAGCAGAAAATGAGGATACATTCAGAGGTGCTGAACTTTACACTAGGACTTCCCTTAGTGTACAGCTCAGAAACACCATGTCCACTATGCTGTGCCCTTTCTTACATGAACTACTCCGTCCTACCTTTTCTTCATTGAAAACGAGCTTCCTGTTCCATCCAAACAGCTAGCAACAATCTAACTCCACATGCCTTTCCCTGCTAATCAACATCTAGAATATCTCATGCCTATGCAGTGATAGATCTGCAGCAGATGCAAAATTGCAAACATCTGTTGACAATATTTCCATAATAAGATTACACAAGCCATTGAAGAACTAAGATCAAGTAAAAAATCCAAAAGACTCGAAAGCCTCATTATCTTCCCGGTTAATCAAAATCGGAAGGTATCTTTAGAAGAAGGGTGACTTTTGAGATTTCTCCCAAGGACTACTTTTCACAGCTATACTTGATAACTGGCAGCAGGAATACAAAAAGCTTTAAATCAGCATTTTTCAGAAACTCTATAGCTGGTTTAGTTTGTTCGAAAATGGACAAACAATCTCAAGGAGCAGATGATGAGTACTCCTACCAATCTCCCCCAATGCAATAGCAGGGAAGAAGTACATAGTCCAGGGAGAAAACAGCAGTAAAAGGTTATTTTGCTGCCATACAGCTTAAAAAGCTTACTGTGATGATGAAGGGAACAAGACAAAAGACAAAACGTACAGAGTTTGGAAAATAGATGGAGCTCACCGTTGTCGTCTTTGTTAAATTACACATGGCTTGTGGTAAATACAGGCAGCACCATGAGGTGGCACAAACAGTTGTGATAAGACAGGAATGTCACAGAATATTGCTCTCACATCAGATTCAGTTATGAAAATAATGGACAGGACAAATACAGATGGGGAGAAAGGTGTCTTGTTTATTTGCAGACATCCTCTTTACTGAAGAGATCACATTATTGCATAGCCAGGAGCATGCATCACCTTTCTGCAAGATGGCTACTACAAGACTAATAAAGAATAAGGATTCTTAATTGCTTCTGGAAGAATAAACTTCTGTTTCACCCAAGAAGTAGTTGTAGAAGATCAACATTCCCTTTAGAATATAAAATGTAATACCTTTACAAAGTACTTCAGTCACTGAATTATGAAAGAGAAAGATTTCAATGCTGCATTTAGCAAAGCACAAAAGAGCAGAGCCACGCTCCTTTTAACACCTGGCTTTAGGGGGATGAGAGGAGTGACACATTTTGGAAGGGGGAAGACATAATTTTATAGAAGTCACCATTAGGATGAATCTTTATAAGTAATACTAAAGATTAAATTCTGGGTATATACCATATTTCTTAAGGCTATCCAAGTTTCCTTGAAAACTTATAATCACTTCCACTTTCTACTTTACAAAAACCATCTTAAAATTCATAGTGTTTCATTTCAAAGCTAATGCAGGCACACAAATTTCCTAGTCATAATATTAATATTCGCACTACTACATTTTGATAAGTAGCATTAAAACGTCTCAACCACAAACTTACAGTGACCTCTGCTGAACAGTTAGTGTATCTTCCACGCAGACTGAAAATGAGAGCTACTCTACAAAATCCAGCACTTGCAAATCAGCTATACGAGCAGTAGTCTGAAAAGGATGTCACCATTTAAGATACAAACTTGATATTAAACAGATTAAATATTATGCAGAATATCAGAATGAATCTTCTTATAACCCAAACCAAAAAGATAAGCTTTGGACAAAAGCTTTATATGTCACTCTGTGAGCTATTTAATGCTATTGGCCACACCTAGTAATTTCTACTGTTCACTGAAGAATTACACTTATTCCAGTAAATTAAAAAGCAACAAGCCTGCTTGTACTCTCAGGGTCTAAATAGGGTGGTAAGTGCAGCACTGGCTTCAGTACAACTAAGAATATAAACAAAAACCTCAGAAATCTCTGGCTGTTATGTTTTTAAGACTATAGAAAATATTTCCATTTCTGCAATATCCCTTTTCTATGCTACATATAGTTTTTTAGACCAGCCTTGTCACACTGGACTACTGCTTCTCTCCAGCTGTGTCCTCCAGGACAGCAGAGCAAGCAGAGAGCTGCCCTGGGCATCCTGGCATCAACCAGGACTCCATTGTGTATGGCAGTGATTGTGAGAAGGGGATTAATTACTTCTCCTACTCCCTCCCTATGCAGTATCCCACACTGCCTGTTATGTAGAGAAAAGCCCAACCACAACTCCACAACTCCAGGCCACAGCTCTGTCTGTCCAGGGGCAAGGGTTAAAAAGTAAAAGTCAAAAAAATTAAGAACTCTTCAAATTGCTTCTGGTCTCTGTTCCTTAGTTTGGGCAAGAGTAATATCACTTCAAGCCCTCTTCTTTCTACAGAACCCATTTTCTTCCTTTCACTAGGCACAGCAACCATCTCCTGCTGGCAATCTCCTTTTATCTACCCAGATTTAAGTCTATCATCTCCTTTCCTGTTAGAAACTGTACAGCTGAGACTCTCTGTCAAAATGCCTAATATCCTAGAGCATTTTCTGCAGGACCTGGAAAGAACAGAGGGCTCTCACTGCACTTAGCCCACTCAGGAGTAGTAAGAAAGTGGTCCCTCTTTGCATAAAGTTAAAGAAAAAAAACCTAACAAACAACAACAAAATCTATCTTCTATAAAGAAAGTGGGGTCCCTCCTAAAGGGAGGGACCGTCATAAAAACCCTTAGAGAAGTCCAGACTAATTCAAGTACTTCATCCCTGCCTCACACAACTGAAATATGGCTCAACTATTTAGGGTTGAATAAACAGTGGGTCTGTTACTACACCTCTGGTTTTATGAAATATGGAGAGGAATGTGTACACAGAGATGTGAAACATTTGATTCAGTGCCAGCCAAACATAATGTGTTAAAAATATTTTTCTAGTTTAAAGAATTTTTAATACTTTTCATTAACTACACATTTAAAATCTCTTAAATTTAAGTGTAATTTTCAAATTTACCATATTCACCTCTAGAAATCTGCACCTGAATCACTGATAGATTTAGACCCTTGGAAAGTGAAAGAGTCTGAAGACACAGCAGAGCAAAAGAGTTTTAGCATAAGCACATAGCAGATTGTGAATTACAAAATAACATTACAAATGTCTATATATACGTGGATATATAAATACATATACCTAACAGCCTGTGCATTCGCTGAGCATTCCTAAATGCTAATTCAGGCTCTTATTTAACAAATCGTTACAAAATGATAAATCAAACTTGATACCTTTTCTATAAGCCATTAATAAAGGAAAAGATATCATGAATTGACAATTTTATAGCTTTATATATATATATTGCTTTTAAGTTTATATGCATAAAACCGGACTAGTTAAAACTCCATCCCAAATTGCATCAAACGCCTTGTTACCAAGCAAGAAATTTGCATACTGTGTCACCAAACACTAATCCTTCCTGAGAGACTTTCCAATCACTCCGTTCATTTTGATACAACTGCTCTCAAGGCCATGCTACGATATCGAAGCTAACAGACACCACCTCTTCTGTGCCCTACAGCTCTAAGCCATGAAGACTCATGGGACCCTGGATTTTACCTGACCTAGTCAAAAAATGTTTATTTTTTTATTACTAGAACAAAACTTTTCATTTTAATTTTAAACACTAGAATAATTTTGAGCTAAGCAACAGAGCAATGGCTGGAGTAGTCCCAAATTGTGGAAAAGCTGCAAACTGACCCATTTCAAAACAGCGCAACCAAAAAAAAAAAAGAAAATAAACAAATGATACACATCAAACTGGAGCTAAACCAGGACTCGTCCAAGTCCTAAATTTTTTTCAGTCTTCAAAATTTCATCAAACTCTTGTGATTTTAATCCAGAGTTTTGAATCACAGGCTTTTGTTTAAACCCCAAATACTTGAATTTTCAAAGACACACCCTCATGCAGTTCCATAAGAATTATAATCTCATGACCAACATTAACTTTAATGAATCCCCAATATTTTTAAAAGGTAACCTCTTGAATTTTCAGCACTCAAATCAGAATTTCTGAACATTAAGGGAGAGCAGAACTGTAGCCCCCATGATCTAAATTAGAATTAAAGAACAGATTTAACTTTCATATCTCCAAGGGGAACTAAAGCTGTAAGTCGACATACTGCACAGCACGTTCCTCACATTATTTCTGTACAGATCCATGGCAAGCTTCACAATTCTGACACTTCCACACTTGCCATTAATTACAAGGTCATGGCTGCAAAACAATCCTTAACATATCCTATTGCCCCCATTCAATAACACCTGTATAATATAAAATTATACCATATACAATTAGTATGTATATCATATGCAATTCTTCAATCGCTGACTCAACAGCAAGATGATAACTTACAAATATTTTATAGCATTTTACAGTGACTATAAAACCACAATATGATTTCCATCTTTTTATAGCTCTAAATAAAATTCAGATTTGTTTTGAACAAATGAAAGCAAAAGGAAAATGTTTCTTGTTTTTACAACATTCCATAACATACAATATGTACAGTGGGTTTATTTAGCCTCAGAGACATATTTTGACATAATAAAATCTCCTATCTTTGGCAGTTCTGAGTGACTGGAATTAACTTATTTACTTGGAACTAACATAATAACTTAACCAGATGGTATGAGAGTTACAGTTGATTAGATCAATGACAATAATGCCACCAAGTCTGAGCATCTGACCTTGGCAAAACAAATATTGCAATATTTACAGTAAAAAATGCAGACAAATCTGTATAGGATGGCTGTTGGTAAACTGTATGAACACAGAGCTCCTCATTAAAAGAGTATGTTACTAGAGAAACTGGATGTTATCTTGTCACCTATTCTATAAAGATGTCTCCATTCTGAAAAATATTTTTAATATGCATTCTAGCCAGCTTTCATTTACATATATGTACTAATTTTCTCCTTTATTGGTTCATTTCTAAATTTAATAGACACTTAGGTAATTGAAATTTTATATAGCACACTAAACAGAATGTAGGTCATGCACCAATTTTAACATTTTTATAAACCAAAATTACAACCAGGTAATATACATGTATCTTTTTATTTATTGCAAACAGTTAAAGAACTTACTTCATTAATGAATTTTTACCCTAGAGCTTTTTTGAACATCCCAATAATTTCCCAATTGCATCTCAAAATTAAACTCCTTAGTTTTCCTCTCTGTACCTCAGGGCTTTATTGCACAACACAACATATTTTAATATGGTTAAATGTTGGTGATGTTGCAAAATGTTATTCCTTATTGAAGATAGCCATTAATATCACTTCATACCTCAGAGAGTATGGCAGTAATTTGGCAATAAAACACACCATTATCATCGTCTTCTAATAACCTGAAAGTGTTGTAATCCTAGGGCCCTAAATGTGTTATGGAATATTATTAGAACAAGCACATTCTGGTCATTATTTAGATGGGAACATTTCCCATGTCTCTCATACCTCATTCAGTAATTGCATGCTCCTGCTATAATTAAATCTGCCCATTTAAAATTGTCCATAATATCGTAAGGTTCATTTCTGGTCCTGTGGGACATATCATTGACTCAATTTTGGGCACAACATACTTTTTAATGATATATTTTAAACAATTTATTTTCATTTAAGTGACTTTCTAGAATAATAACTTGAAACATCCTGAATTAGACAAAACAGTTTGAAGTGAGGAAAATGGAAAAAAAAATAAATAAATAAAAAGCACAGGTAGCTTTCTAAATATATAAAACAAAAGTGAAAAGTTTTCCCCCCTCTGAAGTCACTTTACCCACTTGCCCAGCAGTAAAAGCACTCTCTTCCAGGGAAAGATATTGCTTTGAGATGAGCAGCATTTACTGGAAACAGACAGATTCATAGGAGCATAAATACAATTTCCAAGGCTTTCCCAGGAGCCTCCCTAACAGAGCCATGTGCACACAACAGATGCTGACTTCACCCCTTTAAATTCAGGCCAAGATATCTAATACAGCAAAATAAAACCTGAGTGAATTTCTTAAGTGAAGAAAAACACTAAGGCTGCAGCTCAGTGTACTCAAACAAATACCTAACCATCTCCCAAGTGTAGACTGTTCACTGGGAATACAAATTTGAAAGTGTATGTATTTGAAAATTCATACACATACACCAAAACTAGTGTCATTTAACAGTATTAATATCAGAAGTTGCATAATCTGATCAGTCTATGCGGCATCTCAGTCCTGGCCTGCCACAGCCTGGAGAAAAGCACCAGAGGGAAGCTCACTGCTTCCACATCCCAGCTGAAAGTGTTAAGCCCTCTTCCTCTCATTTAAATAAATGTCCACAGTCAAGTCTCATAAGGGATCTGCACTGGATTTTCTGCACAAATAAACTGCAAAAATTGCACACATCAGACAAATCATGAGAAACCCATAAGCAAACTGTATCCAGATAAAACTAACAAGTGAGACAGCTCAACTGCTGGCACCATCAGCCAAACCATGCAATATGAGCCAAGGATATAAACTACCAGAAAACTGAAACTCCCAAAAAATGGCATCTGGGTTCACTAGCTGTTGTGATAACATAAGGAAGAAAAGTGCATTTGCATTTAGAAAAATAATAACACTTGAAGCACATTCCAAGGCAATGTGAAATATATACAAGTCTGCATGATGGTATAAATCTCTGAAACATGTAAAATGATATAAAAAGAAATAAAGCTCTAGAAAGGAGACCCCTTAAAAGTAAATACTTGCTCAATGTAATACCATTTATTGAAATGGGAAACAGACTATTCCTTGTGTCTCTCTACAAGCATCTCTGGTGTTTTAAAACACACAGACACTAAGATTCACCAGAAATACTTAGCAATACATTCCTGCTACACCCTAGACAACATTTCAGGCCTCAAATAAACTACTAAGAGAATGAAAAATCTTCTTCAGCTACCTGTCAATAACAAGAAGGCAAAAGTATCCAAGAGCAAAAAGAAATCTAAGGATAAAGGAGGAATTAAATGATTGATTCAGGCAGCTCTTGTCCTCTGAGAATTCCATCATATATATAAACAGGAACGGCTGGGATCAAAAATATTAACATGTTAGAGAGGAGAATGCAGTCAAGGACTCAGAAGTCCCTACACCTGTGGCATTTCCTACACATTGTTAGTATTTTGCGTTCCCACTTACAGCTGACACTAGATATCCACTGGAAAAAAAAAAAAAACAAATTAGTTATAGAAAGCCTATCCTACATTTTTCAATGTGGATGAACAAAAGATGAATAGAAATCCCCAAACATAATACTGAGGCAACATCAGAACGTTTCCCTCTTTCTGTTGATAGGCTACTGTAGAGTTGCAGGGGGAAGTACTATGGTACACCACCTTACAGGTATTTATTTTTAAACTTCCACAGGTTTGCAGCTTTACTGGTTTGCACCAAGAACAGCACTGGAATTCAATCAGTAAAGTTGCACTTGATGCCAGTCATAAATCAGCACCTTGTTGCTCTGCAGACTACTAATTTAGGAATGAAACAGTAGTTTTTTCTTTTTGAACTGGCTGATGAACAAGATGAACAAGCTACAGAATTACCTTTGCAATGATACTGCTATCACCCCAAATCACTCAGAATTAATAGTCTTTGCCCTCCAAAAATTATAAAAATTTGAATTCTTTCTTTAATTTCAGATTCAAAACAGATTCAAACAACTGTCTCCAAGTGGAAAAGTAGAAAGAAGTGAAACAGAAATTAATAAAGGGTATACAGCCTCCACTGGAGGATATCTAGAAGTCCACAAATCAAAATGTTGTAGAGCTCGACCCTGTTACAGCATCTTCTTAAAGAGAAAATAGAACTTTGAATTTTCAAGTAATGATCTGATTTCAATAGCTTAGCTCGTACATACATTGTACAAGCTTGTTGCATTGTATCATGCTTTTCTTATATACAAGTTAATCAGGTTTGAATCTTTTAAGACAAAATAGATACACCAGTAGTAAAAACCAGCAGGCCAGATTCTCCAAAAACGTGGCTTCAATGTAACAGAAAGGTTTCCCAAATACCTGTGGGAAAGGAAGATCCAACACCCACAGCAGTTTGCTTGCATTTACAATATGCTTTGTATTTGCTATTGAACAAGCATTAAAGTACACCTACAGCTATTTTATCCATCTTCATATCACTATGGCCTACATATCACTAAGTTACAGATTTCTGCAATATTTTAATAGAAAATAAAAAAAGGTTAATGAATTCAAAGCTTTTGTTTCCTTAAGATTTACTGATTTTTATCAAAGGAAAATAAAGAACTAAATAGGTCTTTAAAAAATTATGTATCTCACTGAAAGACGTACAGGTAGAAATACTGCTTCATCTATCTTTCTGCACAGTAGAAAAACATTTCTTCTATCAATTTTAACATTTCAGAAAATTATTTGAAGTCTAATAATAATAAAACAAAACCAAACAAACAAACAAGAAAAAGGGCATTTACCCAGCCTTTTGGAAACGAAAGTTCATGAGTGCAATTAAACAGACTGAACACAAGAGGTAGCTAGTGTCTCCATGTTCTCACGCACTCTGAAACAGGAAAGAGAACAGAATGCCAAACACAGCTGCTGCAACGAAGACGCGTTTTAAAAGCAAGATGGAAAAAAAATAAAGTTTTCTGGCCTCAAAGCATTCATAAAGAGCGGTGAGAGGTTAATTCTAGTTGTACCGCTGTGGAAAGCACCTTGTTCACTCTAAGTCATTTTGTAACAAAGCCCTGAGTCCATACAGAAAAGTTTATTTTCATCCAAGCTAATTCCCCTTCCCCCTTTTCCCCCCAGTTAAATGGGACACTGTCTGCTTCACACGTAACCCCAGTACTTTCTTGAGTATCATTATAACGGACCACAATACTAGGCCCTTTTTGTATGATAAATACACCTTTCTAAAAGAACAGTAATATTGCTACTGAAGATACAATTAAAAATGCAGAAGTTTTCATACTTGTTTTCAAGTATGCTAATTAAAACCTGGCACAGTAGCAGAAAAAAATCACCTGCTCAGAGGAATATGATGTGTACAACATATCAAGTAGACTATAATTATTACCTCTTCTTGATAAAGATGTTCAGAAAATTAATGCTTTAACACTGTGAATCTAATCATTTTAATCATCCTTTAATACAATGGACAAATCCATCAAAATCCAAAGGGATTCAGTTACTGTTATGTTTCTCAAAGTGCACACCAGGAACGTCCAAATGCTTCCTAATGACAATAATTAAGCACCTGGCTACGATGACCCATACCTGTCTGAAGTTCATTCTCAGAGAGCTTCTCCTATTAGTCACACACATGCTGAGAGCAGAAAGAGAATACTCATTATGAACAGCAACTCTGGGCCACAGCATCCTGAAACAGCCGGAGCAGCTCCCCACCGCAGTGCCTGCTAGCTCCCTGGCAGCTCACACACACTCAGGTTTCCAAATATAAGCTACAGAACAGTTGTGAGAGAGATGAGCTTATGCCCACCTGCCCAAAGTAAACATGCAGCAAAAAAAGGGGCTTTTAATAACGAACATTCAGGCTTGTCTAAAAATACAAACCATCCTTATTTTTATACACTTTGTACTCCTTACCTGTCGTTTAAATCCCAAAGAATCAGCAAATAATGCCCAACATCTTGCAAAAATTACTTTTTGTCTTTTGCAATGCTAACAAAAGAAAAGTCAGAAGTATCAGAAGTACACGGTTGTACACAGTATCAGAAGTATCACAGGTACAGCTCCTAACTTAACCAACAAATAGTTGGGGGTGAATTTTGGACAAAGAATCTCTCATAAACAGTAGCAGAATTGAAGCACTATTGACCTGAATAAGATGCAACATTCTCCTGCATGTGTATACAGACTTACACAAGCAAAAATATAAAAATTCCAGATGAAGATCTGTTTTTCAGGATTGCATCAATAGAACAGGCATGACCCTGCAATGGCAGGATCCCTGTTTTCTTTTCCTCAAACAAATAAATGTTCTAAACATAAAAGATCAAATTACAACTTATCAGTTAATATTTACCATAAAACCAGAGCTAGGAGCTGTGTAATACTCTGTAATCTGAATAAAAGCCAATTCCATCAACAAGAGATTTCTTTTTGGAACAAATGGCAGTGAGGGAGATTTTCTTAAGTGCTACTGTAATATGCAGTATTCAGTGCCATAACAAATCAAATCTTACTGTCATATCAGTACACGGTGCCTGCACAGAACCTTTCAGTAATAGGTCTCAAAGCACTTAAGCTTTATGCTGAAAAGCAAACTATACAAAAGCAATTTAATGCATGGTACACAGTGAACTCCATATCAGATTTCTACAGTATAAAATTTACTAAAGCATTAAAAAACACAGCTATATACATTCCCTTAAAAGGGCAAATACTGAATTATAAAAGGAAAAAAAAAATTACACAATAAGCACATATTCTGAGATTAAAACCCCATGCCACTTAACTTTGCATCACGCTCTTGAGAAACACGTACATGCAGCTAAAAACCACAGTCATTCCCAATGTCCATTGACAACAAAAATAAAAATAAGTGCAATCTTAAGTTTTAATTCTAATTTCCTCTTAGGGCTCACTGACTAAAGATAAAAATATGCCATTATTAAAATTTTAAAGGACAAAGAATAAGAATAAAGCATGCTTTTCATAATTAGCAAGTCTGTTCTATTCTACATTGTAGT
>JANRGW010030385.1:27143-53268 GCA_024733675.1 Psilopsiagon aymara | reverse complement strand
CGCCCCAAAAAGAGCTGTACTGATGCTTTGCTGTCTCCTGCCTTGTGTTTTATACTGAAACTCTTTCCCACCCCTTCCAACACAGGTGGTTGTCAACGCCTTGGTTGGCGCTATCCCTTCCATTATGAATGTGTTGTTGGTCTGCCTTATCTTCTGGCTGATTTTCAGCATTATGGGGGTTAACCTGTTTGCTGGGAAGTATCATTACTGCTTTAATGAAACAGCTGAGGAGCGCTTTGAAATAGATATTGTTAACAACAAGACAGACTGTGAGGCGTTGATGCCACCCAACTCCACCGAGATCCGATGGAAGAATGTCAAAATCAACTTCGACAACGTTGGCGCAGGATATCTGGCTCTTCTCCAAGTGGTAAGTTTGGCTTTCATCACCTCCCTGGGAAATCCAAGCTGCTTCGGATGCATTTTGACTGCTTCCATCAAGTTCAGCATTCCATTGATCCCACCTGGGGTCTGCTGTTCTTTCAGCCCTGTGTCTACTATGGGTCGCTCACCGCAAGCGGCCCCAACTCTTCCAAAGAATCCACCAAAGCTTCCATGGGGCAACAATAAACTTGGTTAGATCCATTTATCATAGAGAGTAATTGAAGCAATATGGTAGTTCAATGCAATGTTCTTTCCCTTGGGGTGAATTCTGCCTAAGAGGAGGTGTCTTTTCTTTGCTAGGCTACCTTCAAGGGCTGGATGGACATCATGTATGCAGCAGTAGATTCCAGAAAGGTAAAGTACATGAGCACAAACTTGCTTCCCAATGTTTTACTTTGGTAAAATCAAGAGTAATAATAGTAGATCTGTGCTTGTGTTCTGTATTTAATGCTGTGGTTGTTTCATTTGCTGTGTTAGTGTGAGAAGTTAGAGGATGCTCAAGAGGGTCCTGAAAAGAGCAAGGTGATTCTGGCTGCTGCAGGGGCAGGGAAACTGCAGGAGTAGAACTGCAGTGAGGAAAGGAATACAAATGATGTCTGCTTATGGAGAGGAATTAGCCAGAAGGTCCTCCGTGAACCTTTGCATCTGCATGGGAGCCCAAGTGTTGGTTTGAATCCAGTTTTGGAATGATGTCTGGGTTGGAGCTCTTCCTTCAGGCACTTTTCCTGTCCCTGCATGCTGGAATCCTGCACCATCAGTTCCTTTTTGCTTCTGATTCCTTTTTTCCTTGGTTTTATACGAGAAGGTTGTTAAATGGATTTCAACGCAGGAGTGGAAACAAGTGTGTTGGGACAGGGTAGAAACCCATTCTTCTCTTCTTGCTCAGCTGATGCTCTTACCCACCCATCTTCAAAAGAAAGGATGGTGCTTTCAGTTTGATAGCACTTGTCATTAAATCCTTCCTGGCCTGCAAATCTCTATAGTCTGTGGGCGCTGACCTCTTTGGCAGTGAAAGTCAGTTGGAGCAGTGTGACAACGTGGTTTTCCACATAGAACTCCAGCTTTACAGAGCGCTGACTGCCTTTCCATGGGAATTCCTGGAACCAGTCTTCCTTTTGACTCTAGTTGTTAGGCTGCCTTTGAAACGTCATTTATTTCTCTTCTCCTCTCCTCTTCAGCAAGAAGAGCAACCCAAGTACGAGGACAACATTTACATGTACATCTATTTCGTTATCTTCATTATCTTCGGCTCCTTTTTCACCCTCAACTTGTTCATTGGTGTCATCATCGACAACTTCAATCAACAAAAGAAAAAGATAAGTGATCTGTGTGTGCTGCTCAGTGGGGGAGCTGGGACCTGTTAGGGGGATGTTGAGTCTTCAGGCTGATGGGTTTGCATGAATGAGGTATCTGCTAAATGGCCCAACATCTCTGCTCCCTGTTCATCCCAGTTGAGGTGGAGGGGATTGGGGGGGATGTTGTGCAATAGCCAGGGTCTTTGTAGGTTAAAATCCTCTGTTTTCCTTAAAGGAAATCTCAGTACCCCTTGGGTATTAGCATACGTCTGAAATAGCTGCCACCAACTTCCCATATGGCAGAGATCCTCATGACTTAGCTACGATGGTTCTCCTTTCCCTCCTGGTGCAGGAGCTGATTGTAACCAGTTTTCCTTTTGCCCCTTTACTTTGGAGGTCAAGATATTTTCATGACAGAAGAGCAGAAGAAGTATTATAATGCCATGAAAAAACTGGGCTCAAAGAAGCCTCAAAAACCCATTCCGCGACCTCTGGTGAGTATGTTAGAGAGGGAACTGAAGGAGCAGACTTTCAGAGGAGCTTTGGCTCCAAAAGCATCCTTTGTTCCATCTCACACTGGACTCCATGTCACCATTTCTTGTCATTATAATTCGAGTATCATCTGGGAAAGGTTCAAATGCTGCAGCTGAGGTTGATGGTAATCAGTGCACTTGACTCAATCTGCATACCCTATCTGGCTGAGAGGCTGTAGAGTAGGAGGCCTCTTGGCATGAGTGGGAGGGAGCTTGGACAACTAGATAGCCTTGTGCTTGCATTGATTGAGACCTAAGCACATTTCTTTGCATGTGATATTGCTGTGGATAAGGCCTCCTGCTGCAAAAGAGGTGGTTGAAATCCAGTTCCAGTACCCTGCAGTCACTCAGCACTGCAAGGTGGAGCTGGCTGCTTTCTTCGGTGGTGAATGGAAGCACATCACCCTGCCTTTGGTCCCAACAAAGAGGAAGATTAATGGGGTTGTGGTAGCGCTTTTGGGGAGTAAATAATGGGATTTTCCTGCCTTTCCCATAGGCAGATTAAATTGTGGCTCGAGTTTGCCTTGAAAGCATCATAAGATGCTGAAAACTCCATGTCCTCATCCTTGTTTCCACCATAAATCCTTTGTTGACTGATGGTTCAGTCTCACTTGGTTCCTTGCTTCTCTCCCATTGCACAGAACCGCATTCAAGGAGCTGTCTTTGACTTTGTTACTCAGCAAGCATTTGACATAGTCATCATGATGCTCATTTGCCTCAACATGGTCACCATGATGGTGGAGACAGACACACAAAGCAAGCAGATGGAGGACATCCTTTACTGGATCAACCTGGTGTTTGTCATCTTCTTCACCTGTGAGTGTGTGCTGAAGATGTTCGCTTTGCGGCACTATTATTTCACCATCGGGTGGAACATTTTTGACTTCGTGGTTGTGATTCTGTCCATCGTGGGTAAGTGTGACACCAATTGGAGGTCTCTGAGTGCTAGGCTTGGTGTGTGCAACGTAGAGCACGGTCTTGCCTTAGAAGTGCCTCCAGATCACCTTCCGGGTTCTCTTTTTAGCCTTGGGAAGGGACTTGGGGCAGAATTTGGCAGCTTCGAGTCCTCACTAATGCACCCTCCTCCCCGTGTTCTGGTTTTCAGTGCCAGCGGTGTGGAGTGACCCAGTTGGCAGCTCCTCTCCCTGTCTGCATTGCAGCTCTTCCTGCCTTGCTCTTTGGGTTTCAGTTTGGTTGGATGTTGAAGCAAGCAGTTGCCTCCAATGGGTTTGGGATGGTTTTAGTATCTAGTCTGTAAAATAGACATAACCTCATAGATACCAGAGGGTCCCTCACAAAGCTCTGCCCAGGCATAGTGGCAGAGAGTGACCAGCAGCCTAAAACTCGGATCTAGGCTTGTCTGCTGCTTCAAGTAATTCACCTTACACATTCTTCGCCCCTTCCAAATCAGAGTCCATGGCCTGGCTCCTATGGCAGAGTTGGGCTCCGAGAGCTTAGACACCTCCGAGAAGCAACTCATGCACCCTTACCTGGGTGCAATGGATCACTCTGCAGCTGAACCTCTCTCCTCCTCCATTTAGAACTATTTAGGCAGCCAGAGCATGTAACTAAGACCTGAAGATGTCCAAGGGGAAGCCTTTGATAGGTGACCAAGGTGTCCAACCCTTCGGCTAGGTTCAGAAGCAGCAGCAGACTCACGTCTCCATTGTCACACTTGTTCCTTCTCCTCTTCTTTAGGAATGTTCCTGGCTGAAATCATTGAGAAGTACTTTGTGTCACCCACTCTCTTCCGAGTCATCCGACTGGCTCGCATTGGACGTATCCTGCGCTTGATCAAAGGAGCCAAAGGAATCCGCACCTTGCTTTTTGCCTTAATGATGTCCTTGCCTGCCTTGTTCAACATTGGCCTCTTGCTCTTCTTGGTCATGTTCATCTTCTCCATCTTTGGCATGTCAAACTTTGCCTACGTCAAGCATGAGGCTGGCATAGATGATATGTTCAACTTTGAGACCTTTGGCAACAGCATGATCTGCTTGTTCCAGATCACCACATCTGCTGGCTGGGATGGCTTGCTGCTGCCCATCCTCAACCGGCCTCCTGACTGCGACCTAGACAAGGAGCACCCCGGGAGTGGTTTTAAGGGGGATTGTGGGAACCCTTCCGTGGGGATATTTTTCTTTGTGAGTTATATCATCATCTCCTTCCTGATTGTGGTCAACATGTACATTGCCATCATCCTGGAGAACTTCAGCGTGGCCACGGAAGAGAGTGCGGATCCACTAAGTGAGGATGACTTTGAGACCTTCTATGAAATCTGGGAGAAGTTTGACCCCGATGCCACCCAGTTCATAGAGTACAGCAAGCTCGCAGACTTTGCTGATGCTTTGGAACATCCTCTCCGCGTCCCAAAACCCAACACCATCGAACTCATTGCCATGGACCTGCCTATGGTAAGTGGAGACAGGATCCACTGTTTAGACATCCTGTTTGCCTTCACTAAACGTGTCCTGGGGGACAGTGGGGAGCTGGATATACTCAGACAACAGATGGAGGAAAGATTTGTGGCATCCAACCCTTCCAAAGTGTCTTATGAGCCTATCACAACCACGCTGCGGAGGAAGCAGGAAGAGGTTTCAGCAGTGGTTATCCAGAGGGCTTACAGGGCTCGCTTAGCACGCCGGGGCTTCATCAGCCGCAGGCCTGTATCCACAAAGCTGGAAAACGGGGGAGCAAACAGGGAGAAGAAGGAGGGGACCCCATCGACCGCATCCCTTCCGTCGTACGACAGCGTAACCAAACCCGAGAAGGAGAAGCAGCAGCGGGCGGAGGAGGGAAGACGGGAAAGAGCCAAGAGGCCGAAAGACGTCAGGGAATCCAAGTGTTGAGAGGGTGGAATCGCACAGGTCTGACTGTTGGCGAGCAAAAAGGTTGTTTACAGACTTCCTGAGATGTATCACTACAGAAGAGCTGTGGAGACACTTACCTGAAGATCTTATACCAAACATAGTCTGCTTCCTGTGTGACAGCGTTGCATCTAAAGCAGTGAGCTCCCACCTCTTGAAGGGACCCTTTGCAACCAACCAGTTAAACACCCCCAGAAACAAGGATTAACAAAGGATTTTCTATCGTTTGGGCAGGTGGATACTGCATGTTCCACATCAGTCAATGCAACTTAGGACAACCAAGCAAACTAAACCACACACTCCCCCCCTCCCCGAACCAAAACCTGCTGCTGGGATTCCTGTATTTGTCCAAAGCAGCCCCTAAATGGATTTGATTTCCCTGTTTTGTTGATGATTCTTCTGGAAAGAAACCCCCCAAGTCACAATGTTCAAGGGTTTGTTCCTGCAAAACTAGGTTTGCATTTAGTGAAGCAGCAAAAAAAAACCATAAAACACACAAAAAAAGAGGAAAAAGTTAAAACAAGGAGAACAAAAAAAGAGGCAAAACGAAGCAGCAAAGCCCCATTTAACCCAGGCCCTTCGGTTCTCATCGTTTCTTTGCTCTTTCTTAGCTGCATTCTACTTTCTCCATGGGCTTTACTTGGTTTGGGAGATGGGGTCATCGGGTACCTTCAGCCTGGGGCCAGCTCAGGTTGATTCCCCCCCAAAAGTGCTCGTTCAATGCATGATGGCATGCCGTGACCGGGGACCATGCATGAGGAACCATGAAACCACGAGACACAATAACCTGTCCACAGCAGTGTGTTAAGCCATAAAGTCAAGGCATTCCACTGACAAGGTACCACTGGGTTTGGGATCTAACAAGAACCATGCCCTTCACCAGTACATCCCAGTTCTTAGCGCCCTTTCCTAGAGCCACCAGTAGGAGACAAAGCAGAAGTACAACAAGGAGACGAAGTATGTGTGTGTATGTTTAATACATGTCTTTTTATTTGGGTTTTTTTGCCATCTTTTTGCACATTAAAATAGAATAACCAAACTCAGTGCTGCTCTGGACCTCATCCAAGGGGAGATGATACAACCTGAGAATGGCTTCTTCTACTGTGTCACTAAACCCAAGCTCTAGGGCTCTAATCCCAGTCCATTTGTACCCTGTATTTAGCAGTAATAGTCTTCCTCAGCCTCCATCCTGCAGCGTAGACACTTTGTGCTGGTAGAGATAAGTGCTAGAGGAAGTCCTGTGTTATCTCTACTGGTAGAAACATGGGGAGCTTCCCCACAGCAATGCCACTTGTGGGGCTGGGGGCCAGGGATGTGACTCGCAGCAGTCCATTGGCCCATGGCCATCAGGATTCCTGCTCGGGTTGGGCTGCTGAGGGGTGGCTTTTGCAAACCCTGAGCCTTTCCTCTCCCTTGGGAGCAGGGGATGGCACAGGAAGGGCCACATCCCAGGGCTGACACCCGGCTCCTGGATGCCTTCACCTCCTTCCCATTAGTGCTTTCATGGAGCGGCGCCCACCACGGGATGGGCAGGAATCGGAGCTACCTCTTGCCTCAGTCTCACTGCAGCAGTAACTTGGTGCCACAGGAACATCACGAGCCAAATCCAAGCGTTGCTTTTCCTCCATGACCTGGCTCAGCCCTCCCCCAGCTCCCGTTTTGTGGTGTCCTCATCAATACGCAGCCACTGCTCTGCTTGAGGTGTTTCTTCAGGGCCAGCATCGGGTGTTCCCACAGGGCAGGGCAGCAGCGCGAGGGATCGGTGCTGCTCACCTCCATCAGGGATGCTGAGGTTGAGCATGGACCAAAGGAAGGGTACCCAGAATAGCAGGAAGCAAAGCCCCTCGATGGCAGGACGAACCTTCGTTTGCATCATCTCACAACCCAGAGAATCCAAGGAGTCACTTGAAATCCCAAAGGCCAGCAGGAAGCCGCCGGTGCCCCCGGCATCCTCCATGGCAATGGAGCAGGCCTGCAGCTCCCAGCACCACAGTAAGGAACCTTTTCTATCCCATCAGCTCCTGCCCCACTCGCTCCTAGGATGTGATGTGTAATATAACACGGGAGAACCCAACAACCTCCATACACATGTACAGGCTACATTGTAAAACAGCACAAAACGAGGCAAATAGCTGAGAAGTGTGGTTGAACTTTTTAAAGATACTATTATAAATAGTGTAATATATCCTTTTATTTTATCAGCATGCCTTTTTGTAAATACAAAGAACTACAGAAGAAGTATAGAATGGCTTCTGGCTTATGCCATTGTCCATGGTTATCCTTATTTTTTTAATGCCTTTCTGTTCTCCTTCGACTTTAGAGCCAGTGACTGTCCCCAAAGGCAAAAAGAGAGAAATAACCCCCTATTCCCCCCAAAGAAAAACAGCTTTTAAACAAAGCTTTCTTGCAAATGATCTTTGCAACAGCAAAACTCTCCATTTTTGGGTTCCAATGTGCAATAAGTTGAGCACTTCTATGCAAGATTTGGCTCAAGTTCATCGTTGTTCTTCAGCTGGGCTATTGACTCGTAGGTGAAGCTTGGTGCGTTGAAGCGTTCGTGCTGGCCATTGCATTCAGCTACTCGATTACTTTCCAATAAAAAGTCCCTTCAAACTCTGGATATAGATTGGATTTCTTTACCATAAAAGCTGGGACAGAGGCAGGAGGCCGCTGGGATCAGTCGGCATCACTGGGATGGGATGGGAGCGAGTTCTTCCTTGGTCCTTGTGCTCAGAGCAAGGTTTTGGTGGGGGTTTGGGTGGTTTTGCCCCCTCCGTGGCCTCCCCAGGGTGCATTTTCCATCAGGTGCTGAGCAATGGGGCCACGTCTCTGTGGCCTCAATGGGAGGAAGGACAGAGCTTTGCTCCAAGAGCACAAGGGCCACCGTGTCTCTCCAAAGTGGGATTTGGATCCTGGTGCTGTGGGAATGAAGCAAAGGGGGTGTTGCCAATGCAAAAGATGGAGTCAGACCTCCAAGGAGCTCTATGCCCATGTCCAAAACTGGGTTGATTTGGGATCGTGTTCTTGCAAGAGTGGAGGGGAAAGGCGATAAACCCCAATTCCAGCCGCTTTATTCCCTTCCCTTAAAGCAGGGAGGCCAAGGTTGAACCAACCAAAGGAAACTCAACCCATGATGTTCCATAGAGCCCACACTTGAGTTGGAGTCTAATTTGCTGCTGCAAACAAACCCCTGTGAAAGCTCAGTACAGTGTATTAGAGGTTGCATGGTGGCTCCTCGTGGTCTTACCCAACGTGATGAACACTCACGTTACTCTAAGCCAAAAGACAATGAAATAAAGGTTACCCTTTTCGCTCCACAAGGGAAGGTGGTCTTGGTGTCACCATTATTTGCATCCTCCTCCCCTTCCGTCTCTCCAAGGCATTTTAGGGTCTTTTCAGCAGCAGTATGCAGAGGAGAGCAGAGTGAGATGCAGTGGAAGCTGCTGGAAGGGAGATTGATGTGTTCCTTGGTGTTGGGCTCTGTGGGTGCCCTGCTCTGAGCTGCCTGCCCTGGTCCATGGGGACCGATGCTGTCAGTGCCCTTGGGCATTGTGGTGTGATGGGGATGTGTCCATGCAGAAGGGATGGGTGTGCTGCTGCTGCCCGCTTCGGTCTGCTTTGGCAAGGGAGGACGTTGTCTGCAGTGCTTCACCTCTTGCTTGCACTAAATATGAGCCAAAGCAGATCTAGGAGGGGGGTGAGGCACTTCCAGAGCTGTGGCTGCGCCATCCATGTTCAAGGCCGGGTTGGAGCAAGCTGCTCTAGTGGAAGACGTCCCTGCCCATGGCAGGGGTTGGAGCTGGATGAGCTTTAAGTTCTCTTCCAGCCCAAGGGATCTGTGTTCTTGTGATCTAGAGCCACCAGTGAGCCCGTCCCCTGCGAGGCCATCACAGCCCTGTTGGCTTCTTGCTTTCCCCATGCATCCAGTGGGGTCCCCCATGGAGTGACAAGGGCTGCTCCGAGGAGACCTTACCCATGCTGGGGGTGCAAGTGTGAGGTTCTGCTGCTCAGGAGGGCCCTGCACACCCCAACCCAGCATCAGCCCATCCAGCTTGTCCCACTTCGAAGGGCTGAGCGGGGCACAGCTCCAGGTATCAGCTCTGATTGAACCTGAGGTTGTTGTAGTGGCTGAGGGACCACCTTGGAATGAGATTTCTTACTCAAGTTTGAGCCCAATTTATCAAACCATGTGGGTTTTGCTGCTCAGTTCGGCCCAGGTCACTGCACGTTGCAGTTCAGAGCGTGAGGGTGCATGAGGATGCTCAGGCACCCCATCTGTGAACCGGGTGTCTCCTTCCCTACCTCACAGGGGTGTTGTGAGGCTCAGTCAGTGACTGAGTAATGCAATGCAGAGCTGGGGGCACCGAGGGATGCGGGGGGTGACAAAGATGCTGCTATCGAAGTGCTCCTGGCCCAGCATCTCCCCACAGAGCTGCTCTCCCTTTGCATACCCTGTTCATGACGCTGGCGTTGGCCCCGTGCTGGTCTTACCCTTCCCCTCCTCGGTCCTGTCCTGGTTTACATGGAGAAAGGAGGCTGAAGGGAGGGAGGAGGAAGGTGGTAAAGCAGCGGGCTGGGGGTCGATGTCTGATCTTTGAGTTCCTTTGTACTGTACATCTTTTTACTTTGGAATTTGCAATAAAGAGGGATGTCCATCTTGGTTTAACAACTTCTCCTGCCTGCCCTGTCGTTCTGTTCCCTTTGCGCACCCCAAAGCCAGCAGTTCATACAGGTCCTAGAGTAGAAACCAAGAGCATCACCCGGGGACCTCCAGCTTCTGTGGGTTTAGGGCCATCGCACACATGTACCTCTATCAGCACCATGTGCCAGTGTTCAGATAGCTGCCGTTTTCCCTGGCCCCATCAGCAACAGAAACCCCATCCCAGCCCCCCCCATAACACACAGCCTGTGGGTTTGGGTTACTCTGTAGATGTTCTTTGGCTCAGAAATGGGTAGGAAGAGCTAAAACTGGAATGAGATACAGGCCAAGACAGGAGCAAAGCCTCCAGCCCTTCAGCACACCCAGCTCCTGGCTTCAGGAAAGCCAAGGTTAACACCCAGAGCACAAAGCACCTTTACAATCACACTCAATCAGGTCACTGGGTTGTAATTAACCTCTGCTGTTAATAATGAAGCCAAGGTGCTGCCTCAGCACAATGATCCAGCAGAGGAGGTTTATTCCCTCCCTGTGGCCAAGGGAGCTCGGCTCCATCTCTGGCATCCAGGGACAATCAGGAGCATCCCCAGCATAGCCGGACGCAGTGGCTGGTGGACATCCATCTCCAGCAGCACCCAAGCCAAGGATGAGATCCTCCCTGCCCCGAGGAACAGATGGGGCCGGTGTTTGGGTCCCAGCCCCTCCAATGAACCTTTATTGGGTCTCTGTTTCGGGAGATGCTGCAGCTTGGGCTCTATCCCCGCTTCAAGCAGCATCCAAGCCCTGCAGGCACCAGCAGGAGGACAAGGCAACCGTGGCGAGGAGCGTGGAGACCACGAACCCCCCGAGGATGCCCGAGGCCACGGGCACGACCCAGCCCAGGAGGTTGCGGGTGTACGGGGGGGGCGGGCGCCTCTCCACCACCAGATCCCCGAGGTCCCCGCTCGGGGCCCGCCGGTCGCGCTCCCTGCGGCGCCGCCCGCCCTGCGGCAGCAGCGGGGAGCGGGGCCGCTTCGCGGCTCGGCCGTAGCCCACCACGTTCCGCAGCAGCTCCAAGCTCCGGTCCTGGTTCAGGTTCTTCCCCAGCTCCCGGGCGATGTCGGGGCGCCCGATGCTGCGGAGGCCACGGGCCAGGCGGTCCCAGGTCAGCGCCTCCCCCGCTCGCCTCAGCCAGGCCCGGAGGGTTTCCGAGCATCCCCCGGGATGGCTCAGGTCCCGGCGGGGCCGCCGGGGGATGCGGTTGTTCTCCTCGGAGAGGCGCTGCAGCTCCCGCTCCCCCAGGTCATCCGGGCCCGACAACAGGACCGGGAGCCGGAGGCACTCGGACGGGGACAGCAGGTCGGCGATGCGGCTCATGGTGTGGCTGCCCACGTTGGCTGCCACCGTATCCTCGCACCGGCTGCACGCTGCCAGCAGGAGCAGGATGAGGCCCACGGGTACCAGCATCGACTGGGTGCTCCTCGCCGTCAGGGTGGCCCCGGGACGCAGAACCTCCCCCCTCATCTGACCTCACAAACCGGAGTGTTCCAGGGATGCGTCCTCTGTTCCCTGGTGCATTGTCCCATGTCACCTCGCAGGAGTGTGTTCCCTGTCCAGCGCAACCCTGTGCCTCCAGCTTGCATCCCCAACAGCATCCCTGCCTGCACCCTCGACAGCATCCCTGCCAGCCAGCCTAAAGCATCTCTGCCTTCCGTAGCTCACCCTCTCAGGATTTAGGCTCCGAACACCCACAGCACAGGGCCAGACCACCCCACCACCCTCTTCCCATCTCCCAAAGGCCCCTCTGAGTCGACAGCAGCAGCTCCCGTTTCTCTCTCTATGGAGAGAACCCACTTTCCCTCTCCCACCCCAAATGGGTGGAGCGGGGTTGAGCTGAACCAACGCGAGTTTGCTCAGGGTCTGGGTAAGGGCCCATAACCACGAGGTGGCCCCGCACCACCAGCACACCCACTTTAGAGCAGGGTGCAGATAAAGCCGGCGGAGGATGGAGCCTTCCTCCCATTTCCCAGCCCATCCGTCCTCCGAGTAATTTATTCATAGCTCCATAACCTCAGGGGTCCCAATAAGCAGCCGGAGCTGCCGCATTGTTCCGGATGCGCCAGGGCCGGCACAAAGGCTCCAGGCACCTACTGGCCAGGGATGCTACTGTGTTCCCTATGACATGGGGATACAGCACCCCACGGAGCTGGGAAAAGGCCGCTTTCCCCTTTATTTCCATTCATAACAGCAGCAAAAGGTGAGAATCCATCCCTGTGGCATGGCCAGGGTCCTGCAGGGATGGAGGGGACCTAATTGTTGGTGTCCTTGCTCATGTCAGGGGATTGGAGTTGGATGAGCTTTATGATCCCTTCATCCCAAACTATTCCAGGCATGTTCAGGTAATCTCTTTAATACTGTGTAATACTTTTCTTCTTAAAATACAGCATTTCTTGAGGTAGACCATTACAGCTCAAAAGCATTTCTTATTCTTCTTTCTCAGCCATTAATAAGCCATGAATTAAATACTTTCATGTACAATATGTTGCAAAATGAGGTAGAAATGGTTACAGAGAGTGTACAAATATGATAATAATAATTAATAATAATAATAATAAGTCTTCAGGAACCCAGGACCACTTTTTGGAGGAAGAGGAGGGGAAGGTGACTGCCCGCCCTCCATTAATGCCCTCTGCACCTATGCATGTTCCAAAGAGAAACTGCACCAAACCAGTGGGAAACTGCACCAAACCAGTGGGAAGCCATCCCAAAACTGGCCAATGCAATGGGGGGAGCATGTTCTGCATGTGCAGACCCTGAGGTTATGGGGGGACCGCTCCGAGGTGGCCCCAGAAGCAGTTGCATCCCCAATACAACATAGAGCAATAGAAGAAAGTGGTAAAATGAGGAGTTGGTTTAATTGGAGATAAGAAATGAACCCTCCCACCCTTGAGATGCAAAGGGAGGTCCATGGGGATGTGCAGTGGGGTCACACTCTGGGTGACGCACGGTGCAGTGTTTGGTCAGTGAGGGGGAACCCCTCGGCCCAAAACCTGGACTGGTTTTGGGGGGAAAAGTGGTTTCCTGCAACTCTGCGGTCACCACCAGCCTCTGCTGGGGCTTTTTGGTGCTTGGAGGACAGTGGGAAGCTAAAAACAACTTGATTTGCCATGGAAAGGGAGCAGAAGCCTGACCCAGAAAGTGATGCTCCAGCTCCCAGCCTATAGCACGGACACTGCCCCCTGAGGACACGTTACTCCACCAAATGCTATGAGAACAATGGTAACCCAAAGGAACTCAACTCATGGCATCAGAGATGTGAAAAGCACCCAAAATACATTCAACTTTGCTCTTTGTGACAGCTTCAAGTTTCTTTTTGTCTCTTCCTCTCTTCCTCCAGCCCTTTTGGAAGCCAATGCAATGAAGCAGCTTTGTCCCAGGTCTGAAAACTCTTTAAAAAGCTCTTTTCCTACCATAAAAAGAGGGGTTTAAACACATTCTTTTCTCTTTTTGTTGAGGTATTTCTTTTCCTGAGTAGTTCAAAAGCAAAAAACAAACCCAAAATCACTACATACCTTACAAAAATAAAAACCCAAGTCTAGGAGATCCATCTACAGCCTTTAACTCCAGCACCCCCTGGTTTGTGGCTTTCCCCTCCCCATTCATTCCCTCCTGGATCATGGCTGCTGGTGCCACGGGCAAGGGGCTGCTCTGCTCAAGGCGCCCCAGGTATTCCTGTTAGGAACAATCAGTCAAAGGGATATCAAAAGGAACAGTAAGAGTCAAGCTGTTGGGTAGCCGAGGTTGGAGAAGCGGATGCGGAGGCGTCTCCAGCGCCGCATCGCTGCGCCAGGGATGGATGGACGGGAATACAATAAATAGGTTATCCTGAGTTCAGTGGGCGCCGGAAAACCAAGGAGGGGAAAAGCCTGGCCGAGGCCAAGGGAGTCGGGCTGAGGTCTGGTTCTGCAGAACCAGAGCCTCCCCAGACCCCAACGCAGCCCCTCCAAGCGGTCCCAGTGCCTTGGGATGGGGCGAAGGGTCCATCCCGGTGCCCCACAGCATCAGTGCCTGGTGCCGTACAGTTTATCCCATTCCAGGAACAAGTCCAGCTCCTTCTGGGAGGCAGCGGGGCGCACCTTGCAGAACGCCTTCTCCAAGTCCTGGTAGGAGGTGGGCTGGAGCTGCCCCTGCAGCCCATGCAGCGTGGTGGCCCCGGCGCGCTGGCACAGCTGCACCAGCTCGCTGCCCGAGAAGCTCTCCGTGTGCTGCACCAGGGAGGACATCTCCCGCTCGCTCAGGCAGCAGCTCTGCTGAGCCAGGGCGTGATGGAGGATCTGCCTCCGGGCGATGCTGTCCGGGGGGGAGATGTAGAAGCGTTTGGCGAAGCGCCGGTGGGAAGCTTCATCCATGCTGCCGGGCCGGGAGGTGGTCCCAATAACAACCACGTTCTGCTCCGATGAGGTAGAGACGTCGTCCAGGTAGGACAGGAGCTGGGACTTGAGGCTGCTCACGTCCTCGCCAGCCCGGGCCAGCAGCAAGGCCTCGGCCTCGGTGATGAGCACCACCGCGGGCTGCCGGCAGCTGGCCACGAAGAACACGGTCTGAAGGATCTTCTCAGCTTCGGCTTTCCAAGTGGAGAGCAGGGCTGTCCCGCTGAGCTTCAGCAAGGTGGAGCCCAGCTGCGTGGAGATGCAGCGGCTCAGCAGCGTCTTCCCTGTGCCGCGGGGACCAAAGAGCAGGATGGTCCGGGGCGGCCGTCCCGCCCCAGTGTAGGCACCGGGGCGCAGGATGGGCCACACCAGCTCCTCCTCAATGGTGGCCTTCACAGAGACCTGCCCGGCGATGTCCGTCCACTGCACGGGCGGCCCCCGCTCCACGATCTTGGTGTTCACCAGCTCCAAGAGCAAGGGGTCGACGTTCTTGGGCTGCTCCTCCACTGCTGGGCTGCTGAAGAGTGGGGCTTTGGGGGGCAGCCGCAGTGGGAACGGAGGTCCCGGCTCAGTCACCCGTTCCCCATTGGCAAGAGGCGCATCGCCGGTGCCATAGGGTGGTGAGACCATGCTCTTCATGGGCTGCCCGCTGTACTTGCCACTGTGCTCCTCGGCATTCCCAGCTCCCGACGGCCGCTTCCCAGGCTTGAAGGCCACCTGCGGGGACTCGGTGTTGCCACCGAACCCATTGCCCCGGCACTCACCGTTGTCTGACAGGGGGTAGGGGGACTTTGGCTGCTCGTAGCTGTATTTCCTATACCTGCCCTCCCCTTCATCCTCCTCGAACGCCTTCCTCTTCAGCGCACCGGCCGCCTCAGTGCCAAGGGGGGGCACGGCCAGTGGGGCCAAGCCAGCACCCTGGTACCCATAGCTGGGGACACCGGGGGGGCGGGCAGCGGGAGGCGGTGCCGGGATGGGGGTGGGCGCTGCGATGCCGGAGGGCAGGTAGGAAGCAGAGGGATGGGGCGGGTGGATGCTCCCATAGCCCGGCTGCGGCGCGTAGCTGCCGGCTGTGTAGTTGTACATGGGGCCGGAGGAGCCATAGCCCGGCACCAGGGCAGGAGATGGGTGCGGGGGCTGCAGGAGCCCTGAGCCATGGAGCGCAGGGGGGTGCGGAGGGGGCAGCGCTGCCGCCGGCTGGGTGCAGTAGCCGGAGGGTAAATAGGTGCCACCGTAACCTGAGGGATACTCCTGAGATGACCCAATCCCAGCGGAGCCGGCGGCGGCTCCTCCGCAGGAGTTACCGGGATACATGGGATCGGCGAGGCTGGCGGGTACCACGGGGGAGCCGCCGAGCCCGATGGCCCCACCGCTGGCGGGGGGCACCACCCCCTTGGTGCCGGGGAGCCCATCGTGGATGGGGGTCAGTGGATAGGTGCTGTCGGAGCCGTGTGCCCCCGGCCAGGGCTCCCCATCCCCTTTCTGCCCATTAACCGGCCCGAAGGCTCCATCTCCATAGGCACCGAGCGCCGGGCGCTCGTAGGGCGCATCCAGCACCCCCGAGTACTTCTCGGCGTACCTCTTGAGGAGGTTGGAGGCCGTGAGTGCGGAGATGTCATCGTTGGCCCAGGCGTAGTTGAAGCGCTGGCGGGTGCTGGGGTAGAGGTCGGGTTTGTGGGCTGGGGATGAGGTGGTGGAGGAGACGTCGAGGTGCTGCTCCGGCCACTGGTTCAGGGACTGGGCATGCTCTGGTGACCAGTGCATCTTCAACAGACCTGGGAGGGACAGGAGAGTGCAGCTGACAGCAGAGACAGGGATGAGCTCCAGAAACCACATCACTGGAATGGGTTGGGATGGAAAGGACCTTAAAATCATGCAGTTCCATGGGAGGCGACACCTTCCACTAGAGCGGGTTGCTCCAGCCTGGCCTTGAACACTGCCAGCAATGGAGCATCCAAACCTTCTCCGTTCAACCCATTCCAGTGTCCCACCACCCTCAAAGGGAAGAACTTCCTTATCTCCAATGTGAAGTTCCCCTGGTTCAGTTTGAACCCATCGCCCTCATTCTGTCGCTCCAGTTCCTGATGAAGGTCCCTCTCCAGCATCCTTGGAGCCCCCTTCAGACACGGGAAGCTGCTCTTCCCCAGCCCCAATGCTCTCAGCCTGGCTCTACACAGGAGCAGCTCCAGCCCCTGCTCACATCCCACCTGAAGGTGTCTCAATGCTCCACATCACCCCCCTTGGTGGGACCCCCCCCATGCCCTAATGCCTCCGGGGACGGCTGAAGCAGGAGCCAGGAGGGGACCTCATGCTCCATCCACCGCCTCTCTCAGCCTTTAAGCCACTTTGTGGCCACCGCACAATTAGATTACTTAAGGCTTTAATTGACTTAGATGGCATTTGTGCTTCCACTTTGGATATCAAACTTCCACAAGAGGATTTCAATAGCGGCTTTCCAGGGCTTGAGCAAGCCTCTTCCCTGCATTTACTGGCCATTATTAAAGCGCTCCCCTTAGATAAATGCTCAGCCTGCAGGAAAGGGCCCTTGTAACACACACACAGGAGAACGTTGCCCATCCTGAGCCCGGGCACGTTGGGCACAGAGGGCTGGAAAGGGAGCACTTGGATGACTCCATGAGGAATAAGACTCCCTTTAAACATAGCTTTCTGTAAAGGGAGTTTTCCTGCTCTCCTTAGGGATGAAGGAGGTGCCACCACCATGACCAGCAAATCCCAACCCTCAATGGCAGCATCCACATCCTCACCCTCACCCATCCCTCCTGGAGAAGGGAGAACCCAACCCCTCTGTATCCCTCTTGTTCTGCATCAGGGAGCTTCCAAGGACACACACACGACAACAGGCACTTCCCTAAGGAACACCCGGTTTTTCCCTATAGCACGGATCAACACCAACACCCGAATCCCACTGCTCAGACTCCCGAAGCCTGACGCTGGGAATTGCCTTCCAAAGAGCCAGCTGAAACCACCACCACGGCACAGGCTGCTCCAGCCCCATCCCTCAGCACCACATCCTGTGCCCTGTGAGGAGCAGGGGGATGCTCGGATCCAGAGCAAACCTGACGCAAACTCAGCTCCATCCATTCCCTTTAAACAAGGGATGCATTTGGGAAAGAAAAAGCCAAAACCTCGGGAAAACCTGGAAGCACAGGCGGGGGGGGGGGGGGGCTGTGGGCAGGGAGGACTTGTCATGGGCTTGAAATGGGATGTGAAAGAGGCGGCGGAGCGGGACAGATGTTTCAATGCTCCCCTTGGCAGTGTGAGAAAATGAGTGTCCAGTGACCAAATGGCCGGGCCGGTTCCCACCCTCACTGCTGCCCATTATCCCGAGGGATAGGGGGACAAAGGCGGGCAGGGGGGGCTGGGCAGGGGAGAATCCCATTGTTCCCGCCCGCCCTAATTATGGAAATCTTGTTAATCTATTCAGCAGCGGCTCTGAGCCGGGCTTTTGTTCCGGGGCTGCCCGCCGAGGGTGTCCAACGGCTCCGCAATGGGATGGGGTGCGCTGCCTCCCGCTGGGAAAAGCGCGGGATGGGGGATTGCAGGCGATGGGGAGCTGCCCCAGCAGCATCCCAGCGCTGGATGCCTTTGTTGGAGCGCAGCTCCAGCACCCCCAGCCCTTGGATGCAAAGCACCCGGTGGATTCCTGGTGCTCCCAGTCCCAGGTACACACACGGAGACACTGGATGTGTCCCGATGTCCCCTTGGACACCCTTTGCTGCTCTGCAGGAGCATCCGGAAGGGGATGCTGCTCCTCCGGGTGCAGGAACGCACCCAGGAGCTGCCTCCACGATGCTCTCCTCTTCCTGCCACTGTCCCCCTGGGTTAAAGCCTCCTGCAGAGCTACCAGCCAGGAGGATCTGTGCCTTTTCCAAAGGACATTGAGCAGTTCCATTATCCCTGTAATGACCCATGGCAGGGAAAGCCATCCCTGTTCCAGGATCTGCCTGTGTTCTCAGGGATTCCAATTCCCAATGTGCAAACGTTGGGCTAAGAAAGAGTGAAGGATGCTGAGAGTCTCCATTCACAGCCCAGCCTTGAGCGGGCCCCACGGCCCTGCTAACCTAAGACTTCTCTTAGCATGGGTGTTGTGTGAGATGGATCCTCTGTGCTATGCCTGAGCCTAGGACATGGACCAACAGCACCAATGCAGCCTCACATCAATGCCCTCCTGCCCCAAAGCTGGATTTGCAGCACTGAAGGGTCTGACCCATGCAAGATGCTCCAGGTCCTGTAGCAGCTGCAGTGACGTCCTCATGGCAGGAGAGAAGAGACCCACGCAAGCAGAAAACAGTGGGAATGAGTTCTTCTTTTAAATGAGGCATTTCCTGATGATTTACTCAGCTTCTGCTGTCAGGAGCTTGTCCTGGGCTTCATCCACGGCTCCTTTGAGCAGTGTGGGCAGAGTGGAAGGGCACTGCCACCAGTCAAATCCCAGCTATACATTAGAACGCCCCATTTACACTCACTGGGGCTTGTGGCAACACCTCTGAAAGACTTTAGCACTAATGCTGCTGATTATAGCAGCATTTGTGCATGCTGACACACACATTCCAGCTGGATACGGGTCACCCCCAGTGAGCCCCTACATGGAGGGTCCATAACAGGCAGAAGAGCCTGGCAGTGATTCACACTGGTGGTGGAGCTGGTCCTAGAGAGAGACTGGGGCAAAGCAAGCACAAAGCCACTCTTAGCCATGCTATAACCCAAGATCAATCCCCGGCAGCATTTGCAGGGGTTGAGATGTTTAAATCCCCGAGCCCGAGCCTGGAGCACAAACATCAAGTTTTCCAAGGCAAATCTGGGTGGTTTGGCAAATCCATCGGGAAGCGGCATTTCTTTGTCCACCTCATTCCTCATCCCCTCCACACCAGTGCCGACAAAGCGGAGGATGGAATTGCAATCAGAGCAGGGTCAATGTACATATGTTAAAAGGATTTAGGCTAACTCCCTCCCTGCCCTCTCCCAGCCCCCTGGAGGAACGGCCTCAGCCCTGGCTGGAGTGAGCCGAAGGCTCTGGTATCCGCTTTGTCCACCCATATATCAAGTGCAGAGCAGCTGGACACCAGCACAGCCAGGAGTGACCAACGGGCCCTCGTCCATCTGTGCTGCTCCAGCACCAGCCCAGCAGATGAAGCATTCATGGATGTGCTGAGCATCACCCATCTGCCACAGTGAGAGGGATGAGAATGCCACTGGGAGGGAGAGGTACCCAGCCTGGGAATGTCCAGATCCAGGGGATATAGCATTGAACCCCAGGTAGGATTAACAGTGAGCTGATGCGATGGGATGGGAGATGGATGGGAGGAAAAGAAGCAATAAAGGGACCTAAAAATACAGTGACAAAAGAAATCAGCTTCCTGCTTGCTTGCAAGGATGCTCCTTGGGGTGACATTCCAGCTGTGATCTCTGCCAGACCTGCTTGAAGGATGCTCCTCAGGTTGGAAGGGGGTTTTACAGCAAGAGCATCACTGAGCATTCAGAGCACCCAAGTCCACCACGCCTCAAGGTCAACTCAAGTCACAGAGAAGGGTGCCACGGCCCATGGGTGCTGCCAGATCCCTGTAAGGATTGAAGCTCTTCACCCAAATGTCATTCCTTGATGCTGAATGGGCTCCCCAGTGCCTGGGTTGGACCCAGAGGATTATACGGGAGAGGAAAATCCATTTTTCATCAGCAGAACCATCTCCCCAGACAGATGTGGCCCCAGAAGAAGGCCAGGAGGTCAAATGGACCCCGTCTCCATGCACTCTGCATGGCAACAGCCCAGTCACTTGTTGAAACCCATCAGGACTCAACACACACCCCCTGAGATGATGTCTGCCCCCATGCAGAAGGAGGACCATCTCCTGATGGCCCCACCAGACCCCAGACAGCCCTGAGCTGGTGGTGATGCTGTGCAGTAGGTGCTGGTGGGGGGGACCTGGAGGATGCAACCTACAAAGCACGGGAAGATGCAATTCCAAAGCATTTGGGGGCTGGGCACTGTGGAGCCGTGGTCTGATCCACACACCCGGCACAGACCCTGGGTGAGGAGGTGCCTGTGAACCCGATGCACACAAACCCCATCAGCCTGAAGTCACTGTCAAATCACTTCTTTGTCCAAGGAGAAAGCATTTCCATCACATCCCATCTTCCCACAAGCACTCGGATGAAGATGCAGCCCAGGAAGGGGCTCAAGGGAGTGGCACCCCCAAACCCTCTCATCCCAGGGTGTTTTCCCTGATGAAGCTCCAATAACAAACTCCCTTAGGGGAAGAAGCCAAGGCAGGAGCCACCATCCCCTGCTTTATCCTATCCCGTCAGTGCCAGGGGCTGCAGCAGGGACATGATTTGCTCCACGCACTGCACCCGGTCCACAGCGGCAGCAGCTCCAGCTCATCTCCTCCATGGACTGAATCCATCTTCATTAACTCTAACTCTAGGGAGCCCCCAGCCCCATCCAGCCCCACACACTGGTTGTATTTTCCACCTCAGTGCTCTGCCAGGCAGCGCGATCCACGGGGAGCAAACCCTCCCCTTTCCCATCAATGCTGCAGCTCCCTCCTTGCGGTCCCCACGTGCCCCTGTCACATACCCCGCGGGATGAGGACCCCATTCCCTGTGGACCACCTTCCCCTGCCCTCGGGGCTGGGCTGGGGGAGGCCTCTCTCCGTGGCTTTTGTTTTCCCAGCCTTTTGACTCGGATTCTTGCCTCGGCCGCCTGAAAAGCCGCGCTCCCTCCTGCATCCATTCACTAATGGATTTTCCCCAAGTCCCCCTGGTTTGGGCTTCTTTCTTTGCGGCCCTCATCCATGCCTGAGCCTGCAGCAACCCTCTTCCAGGATGGGCTTTGGGAATCACGCTCAGAGCGGCCACCCCTTCAGCTCCCACCTCCTGCCCCCTGCGAGTCCGCACTGATTCGTGGCTATTGGGAGCCTGTTATAGCTATCATTATAAACACACCTCATCCTGCCACACATAAGCACACCTAACCCTAACCCTAACCCTAACCCTAACCCTGCCGCTATGGGATTGCTGCTTATAAATCCCAAGAGGTTAAGGAACCACCCGGTGGCTGAAGGTATCAATGGGAAAGAGGGAGAAGTTTGGAGCCGGGCAAGCTCCGTGTGCATTGATCGGGGCAGCGCCGCTGCTGCCTCCTGGAGCTAATCCTGGGGCAGGAATCATTCATTTTGCTCCCTCTCCAGCAGCACTCATTAAAAAGTAATCACCTTGGAGGGGCTCAACAGCCCAAGGTCAGCTCTGTAATGGAGTCATTCTGGAGCATGTACCTGGCTGTGACCACAGCCCTGCCCGTGCAGACCCAGCAGCTTCAGCCCCACGGCTCCTGCGCCACTGCTTGGATGCAACTAAAGTGCAACTGGGCATATCCTGACATTCCCAGATAGTCCCTTCTGTGAGCACTGCCCATGAGCGCCCGCGGCCGAGCACCTGGGTCATGCTGATGGATGTTGCTCTTATTGACGCCAAGCACCCACCGCAGAGCAGGGAATGTGGCATCTCAGTGCACTCTCAGGTTGCCATGAACCACCTCAGGCACCACATTCTTCCCATTGCCATTCCCAGGAGGAAGAGGAGCACTCAGTCCAACACAGTCCAGCAGAGCTCAACCTCACACTGGCATTTTAACCCATTGATGTGGGCCAATACGTGGCCTTGTGTTCCGAGGAGATGCTCTGAGGATGGAGCACAGGGGATAAGAGGCAGAATGGGGCCGGTGATTCCAGCCCTGGCGATGCCACAAGGGATAGGAAAACCCCTCCACCACGCAGGGCTGGACCAGTGATGACACAGTGCAGAGCACAGGGGACACCATGAGCAGGGATGCGCAGGACAAGCCCTTCAAAGCACACTCAACCTCTCTAACCTCCTTCACGCAGCACATCACCCCTGGCCTTTAATTACACATTTCTACAGCCATCAGTCCTCTCACCATCAATTACCCCCACGTTATCCCGCCCTGGGAGCAGGATGTGGGGAGCAGAGTCAAGTGCTTTGCTTGGAAAGGAAGGAAAGAAACAGCCTCCAAAGGGAGTATCTCTTCGCTGCAGCAGAGCCGAAGCAGCAGACAAAGCAGCGGGTCCCATGAGAGATTAATCACAGGGAGAGGACCCAGGCTCCAGCATCCCCCGATGCCACGAGTCCCCCCCCAGCTCGGTGCTGCCGCTGCCCCTCTCATCTATTGACACAGCAAAGTCTTTGTGAGGAGCTGGCTCCTCTTCCGAGTGCGGCCGGGGCAGGAAAGGGGGACATTTATTCTGCTATTACTCAGCTTGGTTTTTGTAGGCAAGACAAGTGTGGGTTAAAGTGCAATTTGCCTTGACATCAGTTTTCACTTTCTAAGGGGGAAAAAGGCAGAAAAAGTGCCTCTTTTCTCTGCTGAAAGAAAACACTCGCCTGGGTACCACAGCTCCACCAGCCAAGCATCCCTCCAGGGAGTGCATCCCACCAGGGAGCACATCCCAGCATCCCGGTCCAGCCCCGGGCAGCAGCACAGCATCCCTGTCATGAAATAAACATGATTGAGCTGCCCGTCCTCAGGAGAAAGGAGGCAGAAAGAAACCCCTTCATGTGCATCCTCCCCTGCTCTCGCTGTACGTCAGCTGCATCTGCGAGGCCTTGGCTGGGTTTATTGGGGCCCCCATAAAGATGAGGGCTTGCTGATAAGCGACCCGAGGCAGCAGCGCTGGAGGAGAGGCTGTGCTGGGGATCTGTACAATTTAACCAGCATTAACTTCAGCTGATGACAGGCCACAAGGCCAGGAGAGAGCTTTTACAACACCCTCATAACACTGCAAACTACACCTCGCTGCAGAGAGCCGGTGCTGCCTGCCAGCTCCTGCTTCTATTAGAGGAGAGCTGAGCCCACGTGCATGTGCAGCAGCATCCTCTGCAAACCAAGGGTCCATGGAGCAGAAGAACCACCAGGAAAACACAGCCAAAGCAATCCCAGCAGTGAAGCCTGCAAGGGGATAAAGCTGGTTTCCAGAACTGGGAATTGCCAGGGCTGGCACTGGGAAGAAGTGGTTTAGTGGTGGACTTGGCAGACCTGGGGTAAAGGTTGGACTTGATGATCTGAAAGGTCTTTTCCAACTGGGTTGATTCTATGATAGGATTCTATGATTCCCTGCTGGCTGCTGATCCAGCAATGGGAACTTCCCTGCTTAGGTCTGGTTGAGTCCCAACAGCTCCCTTTAACCGGGACACTGGCACGTGTGTCCCATGGGATGAGAAGGCAATGACACACAAGGGACCAGCAGCACCAGCAGCACCAATGACCTATGTGGAGCCAGAAGACCACATTAACCAGCACATCCATTAAGCAGCAGAGGAAGGCAGTAAATGAGATGCCGGGAGCCTCCAGCTCTCCTGCACGCTGCCAAATTCCAGCTGACATTCGGCCAGATGCGCCGGGATCTGCCCTGGGATGACAAAAGGAGCCTCCCCAGCAGCCCGTGTCCAAGGGCAAAGCTCCGCTTCCAGCCATGGAATCACTGGAGCTCAAACCCTAGAACTGAAAAGTGTTTACAAAGGCATCAAGGCAAGGGTCAGCGTGGTGCAAGGGTCACTATCGCTTCTCCAGATGCATTAATGTCATTCCCTTTAGGAATCCTCGCTCCAATCTGGTGCTCCTGCATCTGCTGCTGTAATCCGTGGATTGAGGGATTTCTCCTTCCCTACACGCGACCCATCTCCTTCCAGCTGTAGGGATAAAAGCTGGGAGGAGCAGAATCCCCAAACCATTCCAGAAGCAGAGACAGAAAGGAAGAAAGGAGAATATTGGGCTGTTTGCAGGAAAACCTGGAGGCGGCATTCCTATCCCAAGGGAATAGCTCCTCCATTAATACAAATCAAGTCCACAGCAAACTGCAGACACAGCACACACTCCCAAACTCCTTCCAGGACTTCTTTAAATGATGGAGGATGATTCCATCCTTACGGAGGTGACGCTGTGCCACATGGAATGGTTTTATTCCTTCCCATCCTATGGGATGCAACACTGGCTTTGGAGGCAAATCCTCCTGGAGGCTTTTGTGTTTACCTTTTCCAAGGGGGAAGGAGGAGTGGATGAAGTGACCTGGTGGCCACTCCCTTGGCCTAAGGTTAGGCCCTTGCCTCTGTGTTTGGGCACCCAACATAATAGCGGCTACCGAATTCCCTGGGAAAAGAGGATGGATGCGGGATGAAGGCTCTAAACCTAAGGATAGATTCGGGAAAACCACAGCTCCTGTTTGTATCCGGCTGTACAAACAAGGGAATTGGCATCAGGATCATCTCCTCCTCATCATCCTCCTCATAGAAAGGCAATGGGAGCCTCAGCTGCAGTGGGGGAGAAGCCCATAGCCAGCCAGAGACATGAATCTATGACCAGAGACATGCTGCTTGCTTCAGCTGCTGCGTCCCACGTTTCACAGCATCCAGGGAAACCCATTCGGGAGATTTCCCAGCGTTTCTTCCCTGTTTCACTACAGGGAATGAACTCCGATGGGACACAAGAGAGGCTTGGGTGACCAGCACCGGACCCAAGACGCTGTTAAAGCCCCAACCCAGACCTCAGAAGGGAGAAGAAAGGCTGGGAGAAAGGGAGGGAGGAGAAAACAGGGGCTCCTGATAAGCAATTGTTAACATGCTCCATATGGGACACAACTTGCCTCTCTGTTTAACCAAAATGATAATGGCTAAAGGGAAGAATGCGGCGGGGGCTCGGCGGGAGAACAAAGGCAGCTGCGAAACCCATCCCTGCTCCGGAGAAACCCAATTGTGAGCAGGGAGAGCCCCCGGCTGCTCCTTCTCCTCCCTGGAAGCTTTGCACCTCCAACTGGGAGCAGGGAGGGAAACTGCAGCTGTCAGCAAGGAACTAAACCCACTAAGTATGAAGAGGGCAATTCCCATCAGCAATAATAAACTTCAACAGGAGCAGCACTGATGTAAACATGAAGCCCATTCCCCTCGGAGCTGGGATGGATTCAGCCCTGGGTGTTTATGTTATTGCGGGATCCCACAGCTTTCCAAGGAACACAATGCAGTCCGTGCCATTCATTATTCACCAAGAGAAAATGTCAACACACTTGTGCTAAAGAGAGCTAAACCAAATGTTTAACGGGATAAACAACCCCCGGGCCTCAGATCCCGCTGGAATGTTTCATTCAGAACCACCTCCAAGAGCAAACAGGCGCCGGAGCATCGAGGAGAAGCAGAACCCGACGCCCTGTCATTGCTGGAGCAGCCATCAGCGCCCAGGCAGTCCCCGTGGGGAGGAATCCAGGGGCGAACCTTGGCAATTCCCATGCATGGGATGAGGAAATCAATCCCAAGCCATTATCAGCGCATTCAAAGGAAACACCACGCGCGCTCAAGGTGTCTCATCATTTCAGTTCAGCACATCCAAAGCCCTGAAATCTGCCACAAAACCAGGATCCAGTTAATGGTAATGTTAATTTTTGTGATCCCAGAGTGAAACTTGGAACGCTATAAAACAGCCTCCAGAACCAGGGGTGTTTGTGCTGGAACGCACAGGTTAAGGATATTTTAAACCCTTTCTTTTCCCAAAGTGCCTTTTGGCCTTTTCCCTTTCAGGCAAAGCCCCTCGTTACGAGATGCCATCAGCTCCTCCGCGCCACGGCTGTTTTGGAGGCGAACGAACGCTCCAGCGTGCGCTTGACGTCCGGCAGCGGCCGGGGGGAGCGCGCATTGTTCCTGGATGGAGGGAGCGATGGAGGGGTGGAAAGAGGGAAGGAGGGACGGAAGAGGGAGTCATGGATGGGATGGACGGAGGGGGCGTCCCTAACCACCGTGCGCTGCCCCGCGGCCGCGGGGGCCGGCTCCAGGCGCTCCCGCCGACGGGCGGGCTCATGTCATGAGCACGTTTGCCCGGAGCCCCCGCAGCCCTCGCGGGATGCTCCGTTGTGTTACCGGGGCTGTGTTCCCGGGGAGGGGTTCCCCGCAGACCCCCGCGGCCCTT
>JANRGW010030385.1:0-27005 GCA_024733675.1 Psilopsiagon aymara | reverse complement strand
GGCCGGGGCCGGGGCCGGAGCCGGTCCCCGCCCGCCGCCCATGTCCCGCCCCTGCGCCGCAGCGGAGCGGGGCGCGGGGCGGAGCGGGGCGGAGCGGAGCGGAGCGTATCCTCGGCCAGGAGCAGGGATGGGGATGGCAAAAGGTCCTCTCCGGCCCCGCTGCCCGCCCGGCACAAAGGCGGAGGGGGGGAGCGGGCTGCTGAGAGCTCGGCAGCCCGAGTCCCTGCATCCCAGTGCCCATGCACCCAAACCCCTGCACCCCAGCATCCCAACGCCCATGCACCCGAACCCCTGCACCCCAGCATCCCTGCACCCCAGCGCTCATGCACCCCAAGCCCCTGCACCGCAACATCCCAGAAGCCATGCACCCTGACTCCCAGCATCCCAGCACCTACGTGGTCCATGACATCCTGATTCCGCAGCACCCTTGCCCCCCAGCCCCATGCACCCTGTACCCAGTTCCTCAGCACCCTGAGCCCTGCACCCCAGCTCCAGTCCT
Source organism: Psilopsiagon aymara (assembly GCA_024733675.1). Lineage (NCBI taxonomy): Eukaryota > Metazoa > Chordata > Aves > Psittaciformes > Psittacidae > Psilopsiagon > Psilopsiagon aymara. The sequence continues at coordinate 26,506 of JANRGW010030385.1, read as the reverse complement.
GCCTGTACCCCCGAGGACCCGTTTGCAGCCCATGGGCTGGGTCCTCAGCTGCTGAAGTGCTCAGAGGAATCCCAAATACCTGGAATACTTTCCTACTATTAGTTTACCGTGCAAAAATAAACCACTTGCCCCAAGGATACGGTGTCGATGGGAGGTGGCCACAGCAGAACCCATTTACTGTGGCACTGGGCCATGTGCTTCCTTCTCCGGGCCCCAGAATTCACCTTCTTGGGGTGGGATTGCACCCCGAACACCCAGCAGCTGCCTCCCCTTTGCTCTCCAAAGCCCCATTTCATGTTGTTTAACCAGCTCAGGCTCTTCCCTGCTGTAGTCACATCACGGCCTTATTTGCTTCGCACAAATGTTGTCATTCCCTCAGGGATTAGAGAATATTTTCCTTTGCAGGAGCAGGCGAGCGTTGCCTGGACTAGGGCAGACGTTAGAGCTGAAGGGATCCTCTGCCTGATCCCACCCGGATCCAGGGGTGATGCAGGATCTGGAGGTTCCCAGTTTATTTCCATCAGTAAATTTATTATCAGCAGAAAATGCCTCAGAAGTCTCCCCCCATCAGCTCCCCATCACCGGTGTTCCCTGGAAACCTGGTGCTCCAGGAGGAGCATCCAGGGCTTTTCTACACTCAACAGGAAAAGGAATGCAGCTTCTTGCTGCATCCCTGCATGAGTCCCTTTTCTCCATCCACCAACGGGGGAAGCATCCCAGATGACAGCACCAGGAATGCATTGGGGGGGGGGGGGGGGATTGCAGGAAAACACCAAACCCCAGCAAACCCCAGTCGGATGCACCAGGACCTGCCCCACGCTCTCAATGCCCCAGCATAGCTCAGCCAAAGGCAGCTCCAGCTCCAGCTGAGCCTCCTGGGGCTTTGCCATTGCAGTTTGGCTCAGTGCGGGTCTGGAATGATGCCACCACCTTCCCCATCCCTGCTCATATCCTACCCACATCCCCTGTGACACAGCAGGATGACAACCCTCCACCTCAGCCACATCCGTTAGGTCGGCCATGGTCACCTATGGTCATCTGGGACCGGGACATTCCAGCATCACAGGACCACGACTGTGTGTATCTGGGTGTTGCCATCCTAAACCCAGTATCTAAGGATGCTAATCCCAGGCAGCTGTAAAATGAGGCTGACATTCCCGTTTCAGTGGGTATAAGCTGCCTTTCATTGCAGTGGGAAGCCAGATTCCTCCCTGCTTGCCGAGTTCACCTCCCCTCATTAGCCAAGGAAAGGCAGGATGGAGCTGCGGGGTCAGAGCGCTTCTTTCCACCGATCACTGCCTATGATTCCTCTCCTCTAAAGTCCAAATTCGTTACTTGCTCCTCGGTTTGATCCGCGATGGAAACCATCAGCGAAGATCCACACTGACACCTCCTCCTTCGGAGCACGGGGGTTTCCCTTCTCCGGCCGGGAAGCTGGAATTCCACAGCTCACAGTAGGGTTTGAGGCCATGCCAGGATAATCCGAGGGCCGGGGGCTTTGGCCATGTGATGCCTGATGTTTTCTGCTGGTTCATGGAGGGGTGACACCTCCCTGCCCCAGCTTGTGCTGGGGGAGCAGATGTGAGAGCAGCGCTGAGGCACTCACAGTGCCCGGTGCTGAGCCAGAGGCATTCATTGAAGGGGTCTCTAATTATTTAATGTCCTTTTTCCCTCGGGATTGGGAAGAGCTGTAAATTCCAGCTACAAAGCGCTTGAAATCCGGCCATGAATCCATGAGAGGCTGAGCTGAAGTGGCTCATCCCTGTGCAGTGGGTTGGGGTTTAGATCCGCAGGGCTGGAAGGGAGATGCTGGGGATGTGATGCTGGACCAGGACCCGCCTTGCTGCTTTGTTCCAGCTCATTTCAGCTCTTAAAACCCAGCACACCAATAATTTATGGCCTTGTGGCATCGGCTGCATCCCAGGGAATCATCCCATTGGGGTGAAGAGTGCGATAGGGAGACTTGAACCCCAGCCCCACTTTGCCAGCACAGCAGCAACAGAGACCCCACATCACACTTGGGGCAGAAAGCTGGGGAGACGCTGGGAAAGCAGCAGCTCTCCAGCACAGGGATCCCTCACTGGGATGTCTGAGAAGCACACGGCTGCTTTCAGGGGGCCCCAGACCCACGGATCCCCTTGGAAGCCCCATGCACAGGGATAAACCCCGCAGGCAGAGCGGATTATCTTGCTGGAACACGCTGCCTTCGTGTCAGGGAGCAATTACCCTCCGGCCCAGCACTTAACTCTTCACACCTCCCAAAGCAGTAAAACCTGCAGCATCGGGACGCAAACCCCGGGCTTGATCCCGCCTGGATCAAGGGGTCCATGGTGGTCACCAAGAAACCTGGAGAGGGGCTTTGGACAAGGAATGTAGGGACAGGCCAAGGGGAATGGCTTTAACCTGCCAGGGGGGAGATTGAGATGAGACCTTAGGCAGAAGCTCTTCCCTGTGAGGGTGGTGGGACGTGGAATGGCTTGAATGGAGAAGCGGTGAGCATCAAGCCTGCCACTGTGGGTGAAGAAGACCAGTTGTGCCAGTATAATCAGTTACACAAGCTGGGTATAGGCCAGGTCTGATGGAGTCCTTCCTAAGTGCCATTAGGAAGCACAGACCAGTGGGACAGAGAGTGGGAAGCGGGGAGGAGCTGGGCCACCTTCCCAGGCTCCCTCATGCAGGCAGACAACCATCAATCTCCAGGTTGTTCTATAGCACCGTGCCGGAGCTTGATTTATACCTTACAAGGCTCGAGCTATTTTCATTTGTCTGATTTATGAATGTTCCATCAAATTACAGAGAGCTCCTGATTTATTGGCCCTGGATCCTCGCTGCTCCCAGGATTCGGGGGTACCTGCTCCTGGGGACAAGAGTGGAAGCGCAGCATCCCCTAAGGGGGAACATGAGTTCTTATGTCCTTCAGCCTCCAGAAACTGCCTCTTTGAGGGGGTTTCTTCCTTACAAAGAGCTTGAATTGCATTTCTGGAGGTGATGATGCTTGTGAATAAGCAGTGATTGGGGAAGGAGCTCATGTGGCGCAAGCCTTAGTCTTGGTTTTAGCAATGAATTGTCACATGTGAACGATCTAAGTGGCACCAGTGGAGCCTCTGGGTTCAGTAACTGCAGCCGCTGGGCCCGGGCCCCCCCCTCGGCCTCTGCCGAGAGCACAAAAGGAGTTTAACAGCTTCATCTCCCACATCTGGTTGTGCTTAAAGCCGATGTAGTTAATAGGGCTTGTTCCAGCCCAGCGCAAGCAGAAGGCTGGAGCCAGGGGCTGCATCCCCCATCCCGAGCATCCCAAACCCACCTCCTCCTCCCCATCTAGAGGTGAAGCTGTCTCCATTCCCTTCCCCATGTCCCCCTATGGGAGGACAGAACCCCAGGCCAGCTGCTTTGCTCCTCACCATGGTGAAGAAGGGCCATGGTTCCCACTTTGCCAAAGGGCAGCAGCACAATGGGCAAGCCCTGAGCCCCAGAGCATCACCCCCAGCACAGGGACCCCATTCACTGTGCAGAGATGGAGAGGGCTGGGGCTCCACTGGCAGCTTTATTTACCTGAAGTGGCTCCCAGGGATAAGCAGCAGCTCGAGCAGCTCGCTCCATCCCAAGGAGGGTCCTTCTGGGCTTCTCTCTGCTGGGAGGCAGAGTAGGGCAGCAGCGAGAGGGCTTCCAGGAGCTCTTTGTTCAGTTCATTTGTGTAGGAACTGTAATTCAGGCCTAAAATCTTCCCCCAGGGCAAACATGGCCCTTAATTAAAATATAAATCAAAGGGCCTTGACTATGAGGATGATTTGGGGATGCAGCCACTACTGCTTGGTCTAACCATGGGTCCAGCCATGGGTCCAGCTATGTCCTGGTCATGGGCTCATCCCTGGGTCCATCTCTGCATCCATCCCTAGGGTTTAATCCCCCCGAACGCCTGATTTAACAGCAGCAGCCACAGAACCGGGGCCGCGCTCCGGGTGCACAAAGGGAAAAGATTTATCTTGAGAGGCTAAATCCACTTAGAGGAGCTTTAGGGGCCATAAATTGATTGCTCAGGGGACACGGCAACAGGAAACAGCTCCGCATTCACTGAGCTTGCTGTGTTCTTGCTGCATCGTGAGCAGGCGTTCAGGTTGGGAGCCGCAATCAAAGCCCATGTGCATGGGGTGGGATTAGAAGGAAACAGCAGGACCCATTGCAAAGGGGGATCCAGGATCCCTGTAGCAGCTCCGTCCTCACTGGCAGCCATCACCAAGGTAAGATGTGAAAGGAAACCCTCATCCAAGGTAGGGAAGATCGCAGCTCCCCCAGCATCCCGCTGCATCCCAGGTCCACTGCCAGCATCCCAGCATCCCTCCTGCTGCACCAGTAGGAGCAGGGAGGAGGAAGACTGGAGCTGCACCAGGCACAGGGAGGGAGCTCTCAGAACCAACTTCCCTTGGGAAGAGCTGCATCCTACCCAGAAAGAGTGGAGTAAACCAGCAATTAAAGGGCAAATCTGACTTTCTGATCCTTTGATCCAGCTGATTCCTGCCTCCTTTCTAACCCTGCCCCTTATTTCCAGCCAAGGAGACATTCGAATTTGCAGTGAGAAATGGGGAGAGTTTCTCCTGAAGGATTTGGTTCCAGAGAGGACTCACCAGGATGGGGCTTCCCTTTACATTGTCATAGCAGCAGGTCAAACAACACCCACACATCTCCAATGCAGCCCCAGCACAAACCCACCCTGACCCATTTCCCACTCCTTCTGCAGGGTATATTGCCAAGAACAAAAGGAAAGACATTTCCCCAGCAGCAGCTTCGTCCAGGGGCCAGAAATTCCTCTGCACAAGTGGCCTCATGTCCAGTAAACATCAGCAGAGCATCCCTGGTGTTAAACAGAGCGGAGCAGGGCTGTGCACAAGGGATGGATCCTGCAGCACCTTCCTCCCTGCGGCACAGGGTGTGAGTTAACCCTGACCCCAGCCTCATGTGCTTAAAGATGTGGAGAGCTGAGGCACGAGAAGAGACCAGGACCCTGGAGCATCCTATACAGAGGATAGAAACCCCCCTGGATAACACTGCAACCCCTGGAGCATCCTCACTCGCTGCACGTGGGGTACCCTGGAGGGGTTTAACTCCACATATGTATAAAACTTGTGCCATTAAAGACTACTTTGCCCCTTGCATTCAACCAGGCGGTTTCAAAGCGCTCACATCCAGCCAGCAAAGCCCCAACGGGAGCACAATGGAGTCTTGTTTCTGGTAACCCGAGATGCCTCCGTCCCAGCTCTTTAATTTTAGAGCCCACCACGCTCGCATTCCTCAGCACCACAATGGCAGATATTTATACTCTGGAATGCAGAGCCCGGTGCTAATTGAACAGGCCTGGGAGAGCCAGGGCTGCTCCCCAGAGCGGGCTCTTGGGAAGGGAACGTTGGCCCAGGCAGAGCTTTATGGCTTTACAGATCTCAGATGCCCATAAACATGGAATGATGCTCCCTGTGGAGCGAGCGCAGTGATGGACAAGCCAGCTGCGGTGGATGGGAGAAGGTGGCACAGAGCAAGGAAGGGTTACCTAGAGAGGTTCAAAACCCCCCAATGGACGTGAGTCCATCTTCTGGATGCAGGAGGGAGCTGCCCAGGCATGTAGGACACATCCCTGCAAGAAGGACGCTGCAGGACAGTGCCAGCAAATCCAAAGTGAGCAGCAATGATCTCCATGTCAGAGAATGGAGGAAGCCCTCTCTGACGCCTGCCAAGTGGTTCCCAACTTCCCTGGGTCGGGGGACGGGAGCTAATTGAGAGAGGAGCAGCATTAGCAGATAAGGGAAGAGGTCAGCGCCGCCATGCTAAATCCTTGACCTGTTGTTTAAGAGGTCGGGCAGAGCTCAAGAGACTCCTCCAGGTCAATTCACTCAATTAGAATATTAGGAGTTGGAGGCTGGAGCTCAGGGATGAAGGTTCTGCCCTCCTCCTGCTCACGGAAGGACAGAGAGCAAGGATTATGGCCTGGTAGACAAGAGGACACCCAATGGGAGTCAAAGAGCAGAGATTTATTCCCACACTGGATGGCTCTAAGGCCAGATCTCTGCTCATATCCAATGCTACAAGATGCAGCAGTTGCCTCAGAGCCAGGAGCCCATGCTCTGGTATTAGGGATAAGAGAGGAGAATCCATGGAAGTGTGTCCTCAGCCTTGCACAGCCACCTCCAGGCAGCGTGTCCCATTAGGACAGAAGCGAGGAACAGTTGAGACCTGAGTGCTCAGAGGAGAGGATTATTCAGCCTATGGAAACAGCACCTTTAAAAGCACAGCTCCCTCCTCCATCCCATCACAGATGGATCCCCCCTATGAGGAGTAGGCTCATGAAAACAGCATCCACCAGCTGCCTGCCACCCGTGGCTTGTGCCTGTGGTGTCCCACGTAGAGAAGCAAAGGCTCTGTCTGTAATGGGTAAGCAAACGTTGCTCCTCTCCAAGTGCCAAGAGAGTTTTATGAGCATAAAGAAAAGCTTTCAGCAAAATGAGCACCAGAAGGAATAGATAAACACTAAGGAGATATTGACTTCTGTTGAGGTGAACGTCAAGATTTATCGAGCTGGGGAGGTAAATATTGACCAAGGCAAAGCTAAGGTCAATGATTAACTCAGGAGATGATAAATCAAGGCACAATGAAACATGAACTCCAAGCGTTGTCACAGACGTTGTGAATGTCTCCATTGAGGAACCTCTGCAGGACTCTAGATGAGGAAGCAGGGCTTCAAACCCAATGTGTGCCACTGAGCTCCAGAAAGCAGGAAGGAAGGACATCGTTTTGATGGAGAAAGGCCTAAATCTAAAGATGTGGGCCTCAAAAGTGGTGAAGTTTAGGAAGAAGAGAAGGTGGCTTCATCCCAGTACTTGGATTTATGACAAAGACCAATTGGGTGACTATTCCCAGACTTCTACGAGTCCAGATTTGGTCCTTCTTACTCATGAAGAAGAAAGTTGTCCCATGAGTTGAAGCTGTGATGGAAGCAGAAGAGAGCTGAGGAGGCCCTACAAGCTGAAGGAACTGGGTGGATGTATTCCAGAAGGCAGATGTGGGATTTCAACCCTCAATTCCCTCCTCAGGGTGAGTGGAATCAAAAGCCCAAATGTGTAAAGGGGCGGGAGAAACGTGCCAGGAACATGAATCAGCAGCTCCATCACTTCCTTACATCCCCAGGGTCTCCCATCCACCCATCCATCAGCATCCCACTCCTCCTGCCCCATCCCATGGCCCTGCTGGCACAGGGACACCAGGCTGCAGGCCCCAGCACCATTCCAGCAGCAGGGATGTGCCGTGTCCCTGCCTCTGGCACCAAAGGGAAGCACCGATGGCAGCAGGGCTGACGCTTGATGGAAAGCAGAGCGAGAGCTCCCTTGTCAAGAGCTGTTCTCACTCGGGTTGCAGCCCCTGCACCCTGCCTGACCTCGGTGTGGATGAGAATGGATTAGCTCAGATAGAAGAAACACCCTCACTGAGCCCTTCAGTGTGAAACTGCAGCTCATGGACCAGCACCAGCGGGTGGTGGGAGGCAGCACATCAACCCCCAGCTGATGGTCCAGAGCTGGGATGATGGAGGAGATTCCTGCCCTCAGGTAGAGAATCCCTAATGAAACACTCGGCGCTGCTCAGCTCAGCATCCAGGTCCTACTGCATTGGAAAACATGGATAAGCATAACCTGGCGCTGCATCTCCCTCTGCAGAACCTGCTCACAAGCAGCTGGGATGGGGGTGACTTTTCCCACATGTGCAGCCACATCCCCAAGGATGGGGCCGGATAATCTGGCAGTGATTACACCATAGGGAAAGTCCAAACCGTGCTGCGATGCTTCAAGCATCAGTGTGTCACAGCTCCAAAGGGAGGCATTCCGAATGCCAAAGTCATCAGCAATAACCTGAGAGATGCAACAAGGGGCAAGAGGCCATTGGTGTCCCCCAGAAAAGGGAAAGAGAGGAGGAATGTGGGCAGTGGACTGGGATGCAGGAGGATGGGTGGCACAGGAGACACTGACACCGTTTTTAGGAAGGCGAGGATGAGGGATGGAAGTGGTTCGACCTTGGGAGAGGACTCCACTGTCAGCTCTCCCCTTCCCTGTGGAATCAGGGGCTTTGCAAACAAGAAGCACTTTTTATCCAAGTCCTTCATTTCAAACCTATCCAATGATATCAGAGAGACCCTCATGGACATCTCAAGGTGAACACCAGGGGTCCAAACACCCAACACAACCACCCGTGAAGGACCGGGCTGACCATGGTCCATAGAGCAGTGATAGTGCCCTGGCTGGGAAATAGCAGTCCGGGAAGCTTCCTTTCCCATCCCAACCCCATAAGCAAGGGGCTGCTTTCACCTCGTGCAAAGCAAGCGGGGGCATTTGGACACACACTCCCCCCCCAGGGGTGGGTGAAGGGGTCTCCCCTCTGGGCCAGGGCAGAGCGTGGAGGGTCTGCATTGTTTTATCCGCCTCCATAAATCACTGCTCTTTGTGGCCCCTTCCCCAGGCCCTGCACAATTCAGGTTAGGTTATAAATAGGATCCTGGGCTCTTTCAGGTTGATAAAGGCCAAGGGGGGGGAGCAGCAGGGAGGCGTCACGACTACATAACACTTTCATTGCCCTGTCAGGATAAAGAATACCGGCGCTGCCGACCCCTCTTCTTGCAGCATATATCAGCCATGCTCCTGACACCGCGGTTCAGGCCAAAACAGGGATTACAGATCCCTACAACAGCCCCTCCCCCTGCTTCCCAACAGGGCAGAGCCATGGGATGCCCAAACCCCACCACTGGGGTCTGGGCTTTGATGGGGTCTCAGTGTTGGTTGTACCAGAGCGTGGTCCGAACAGGCACCTCCATGTGTGGCATCAAGAGCTGCAGGAGCATAATCCCCTGTGGGAAGGATGCAGCAGCAGGAGGAGGAAGATGCAGGCTCCAGGGGGATGAGATGGAGTTGCCCTTCCAGCAGCCCAAAGCCCATCGCTGCAGGAGCATCCAAGGCTGGAAAGGTTCAAATCAGAGTTTGTGTCCCACCAGGGCCTTTTAGAGGGACATCACTCACGTCCATCACACAGAGCTTTGGGAAGCCCCAGACCATGGTACCTTTGCCTGCATCCAACACCCCTCTGAGAAACCACACGCATCCATCTCCGCTCTATCACACAGACTGAATGCCCCAGGCCACACTCAGCCCTCATTCCCAAACATCCCAAGGATGGGGGAACTCATCCCACCCCTGACCATGTCCCCCTTCAGAGAGGAGCAAGGATGATGCTCTCCCCCCAGGGCTGAGCAACCCAAAGCCTCGCACACTGCCAGCATCACCGCCAGCAGCAGGATGCAGGGATTCACCCATGACCGTGATGGAGGAGATGCTGGGAGCAGGGGGAGGTTTGTGTTCCATCCTTGGGTGACAGTGATAATCAGAGAGATTTATATCAGCCAAAGGGCAGGGGGGAACTGCAGGGAGATGAAGGAGGGCTTTGGGAGCAGGTGAGGTGGGGCTCACCCGGGCAGCTCAGTGCAATGATGCTAACAAAAGGGAGGCAGGTCCTTGCTGCTCCCCATGGAAGGGCGCTGGGTTAAATTCCCTGCACCCTCTTTGCTCTCATCCCATCATTTAAACTGCAGAATTAGGGGCTGGAAGAGATCAGGCTGCAAGCAGGAGCCCAAAGGGGCAGGCAAAGCCCTTAGGACCGTGGTGGTCCCATCCCCAGGACTTAGCATCCCATCCTGCTGGGAGCACCACGGCCCCTTCCCAAACCCCCATTCCCAGCTACAATGAGCCCCTTTCCAAGGGCAGGGATGTGATCCCAGCGAAGTCCTGGCCGAGCCCAGGGACAAATCTGACACAGATCTGCCTTTAACAGCTCCAGTGATAAAAATGCCAGTTTATTGGAAACACATGGAGTATTTATAGGGGACATCAAAGCAGGAAGGAGGTTTACATAGCAACAGGGCAGATTAAGCAGAAGGCATCTGCTTTTTCGGCAGCCGGGGGGCTCTCGGGAGGCACAATAAACCGACCCTTTCATTCCCTCCTTTGGGAAAAGCAAAGGTTGGAAAATCAAAATATGACCACATGCCTGGCCATGTAAAACATGACAGGAATGGGAGCATTGGGTTACAGCTGCACCCCAGCAAGCGGGGCTGTAGGGAGGGAATGGCACCCAGCACCTCCCAGCACAGTGATGCTGAAAGAGATCCTGCTTCAAACACCGGGATTTTCCTCTAAATGGTGAAGGAAAAAGCCTTTATCTGCCCAAAGTGCTCCATCAGGTGCTGCCTTGGGGTTTATTCACCCTTTGGGATGAGAAGCAGCACCCAGGTAGGGTGAGGAGGTGGCTTCTTGCTGGTGAGCAAAACAGAGCCCAGACCTCGCAGCTTTGTTCCTGTTTCCCCACTGCTGAAGTAGGTCCCTCAGGGCTGGCATCACCGGGATACTCTGACACTGCCGGGTCTGATCCTGCTCAGGTGCACTGTTTTCCATGCAGGAACAAGCCCTGCTTGCTTCCCCTGCAGCAGCATCCCACTCAATGGGACAGGATGAGAGTAGAACCTCCTCCTCCTGCTGCAGCCAGGATACACTCAGCAGGATTTGCCCCCTTGGAAAGGGTTAAACATCCCATGTGTGCTGGACACGGGGTGTCCGCAGCGCTGCCGGGGCCTGGAAGGATGATGAATAGCTGAGGACATCCTCTCCCTGCACTGACAGCAGCAGAGCCCAGCTGGGCAGCGCCGTTACCCACCTCCTATCCATCATCTTCCGCTGGCCTTGTCACATCTTGTAAATCACCAAACCCGGCTCCATCCCGCTCCCTTCCCCGTGCCCGGGGGATCCCACCCTTCCTTCCACACCGGGATGCTCCGGGTGGATGCGGATCCCATCCTGGCACTCTCCCATTTCCATTTATTGCCTGTGTGAGCAGATAACTTATTATCTATTTACACTGTCCAGGACCCTGCTTCTCTGCCCATGCTCAGCCCCTCCGGGCAGTTGTTAGGATCCCTCTGGCCCCTGTTTCTCCCGGGGCTCCAGAAGGATCACACGGAACCGCTGGAAACACCTGGAGATGACCCAGCCAAGCATCGAAACAAGCAATACCCTCAGTCACGCTCAGCACCACCCCATGGGACTTTCACTATGGTGCTGGGGCTCATTTCCAGCCTTTTCTCTTCCGCAGCCCCCTTCCAGGCAGCCGGGACCTCACAGCTCTTCCAAGACCATGGAGCCAGCCGGAATAGCAGGGGAATAACGGGCACCTCCTGCACTGAGCCACATGTGACAGCACAGCCACCACAGCGCCGCATCATCCTGGTGAAGAGCCACTTCTATGGAGATTTGGGAAGTGACAACCAGGAAGATGGGCTGGAAAAGCAGGGGCATGGCTGAGGACAGGGACACTGCATGTGATGGTCTTTACCTGCTGGGCAATCCCTTATTGTCCCGGCTCCTGCTGCCTTGTAAAGGGCCTGATGGATAACGCTCCTCATGGAGGCGCGATGCCGTCACCCTCCACGCGCCACGATCCATCTTCTTTATAGCAAGGATCCGGAGCCAGCACCATCTGCGGCACCAGGAACACAATTACCCGGGGGGGGCTGAGCCCCTCTCCTGCCAAACCTCATTGAGGCCTCCCTGAGCAGCCCTGAATCACCTCGCACACACCAGGGACCTCACACTCCTCTTTAGCTATAATTACAGCGGGGGAATTAGCAAGTCTGATTTCTTCTCCCTTCTCCTGTGCCGTTCCCAGCACTTCCTCCCCCCACCCACTTCCAAAGAGAAAAAGAAGGGAGAAATTGGAATTGATCTCCGGCTCCGGGTGGCTGGAATTTCATCAGAAGAGCCTCTTTCTTGGCATTTCCTTGGCTCTTTTAACCCCAAGGTCCTAAATGGGAAAGGATGGTGGGAATCAGGAGCATCCCACCAGCCCCTGCTGATGGAGACCAGCCTCACACGGAGCTGGTTTGATATCCTGCTTCCCAGAGCCCCATCCTGCACCTTGCTCCCCACACACCCCCTCAGTCCAGCTTGGGACTGAGATGACAACGCAGGCGCCTGCCCACAGCCTCAGATAAGGCGATTTACGGTGTATTCCAGGTAAATCCCAGTGAAATCCCCTGGGTTTAAGCACGTGCTGGGGCAGGCAGGCGGGTGCTTCCCTGCTCAGCGTGTGGCACCTCTGGGGATGGGATGGCACTGCACCAGGCAGCAGCAGGACAAGGGGTTATTGTCCCATTGCAGGCAGCAGCTCCCTGAGGTGGTCAGCAGAGTGCGATGGATGCAGGGATGGATGCACAGATGGATACAGGGATGGCTTTGTCCCCACTGCTTGCAGACAGTGACATTCCTTGGCACACCAGGACCCACCATAGGAGGCAATATGTGCTCCACAGTGTTCTGGCTAAGGGAAAGGGATGCAGGCAGCAGTGAAGGCAGATGGTTTGGGTCTGCAGCCATGCAGCTGATGGGAAAGGCAGAGGGGGATGCATCACTGTTTGGAACCCTCACACCACCCTTCACTACAAACCCCCACCAAGCCCCAGCAAACTCCTGCTTGCACCAGAACCGCAGCCGCCCTCACACCGTAAATCACAGCCTGACCCCAGGTTTGCACTGTCTGCAAAGGGGTGGCATTGTCACCTCCTCCGGTGACACCCACCACTGATTTACAGCAGGGCAGGGACACACCAGACACCTCCTCACCTCCAGCCCTTTCCCTGCTGCTCCGCTCCTTCTCTAGCCATCACCCGAGTGCAGAAGGTGTCACCACGGGGCCATGATCCAGCCCTGCCCATGCTGAGGAGGGCCAGGGTGAGGAGAGCCCTTCCCCAGGTTTAAATCAACGCCCTCCACTTCCCTTCCATGCTGAGTTATTGCGCCTGGGTTTTGTGATGGAGATGACCAGGCAGTGAGGGATGAGTGACCTAGGCCAGACCACCAGGCTCGGTGCTCCCAGTGGGACCCTCGGCAAGGGAGAAAGGATGAGGGGTGTCATCCAGCCCCTTCCTGGCCTCCATAACCTGCAGGGATGCTCCTGAGCTTCAGCTGGGATTGGATTCACTGGGAGCTCTGCCAGGTCCAGAGCTCTGGGTCCTTTTCCCTGATAGCTGTGTTAGTTATCCTGGGATGCGCTTCCTCCCCTCCCTCTGTCCAGCATGTGCCGAAGGAACAGCTCCCCAGGCAGGGAGGCTCCGGTGATGCCTGGAAGGATGCCACCACATGTGGAGGATGCTATGACATCTGGAGGATGCCATCACACCTGTGGGGATGCTATCACATCTGGGATGGAGCCATTACATCAGGAGGACTCCACGGCTTCGTCTTACCAGTTTCTGACCCAAAAAGAGCACTGAAACCCTCCTCCCGCGGCCTCCGGCATCCCCTTGTGGCAGGCGGAGGCTTTGCAGAGCCCCGTCCCTACCGCAGGCTCTGCCAGCGACATCCCCCGGGGTCCCCCCGCCTGTCCCCCGCTATGTGTTCAGCATCAGACCCTCGTGTCCAGCAACAGAACCTTCAGCTCGTGCTTCCCAGCAGGATGCTCCCAACACAGAGGAAACAGCTGGGATCCTTCATCTGCTCCATATTTTCACGTTCAAGGATGCAATCACAGTGACCTTTGGGACTCTGCCTTAATGCTTGCTGGAAATAGAGAATGTGGCCTCCCACTATCTGCTCTGGGACCAAACTCCTGCCTTTTTGTCATGAAAACAGCTGATCCAGGGACTAAACGTGCCCCTTTTCCCAGATCCTTGCTGGCCCCAGCCTGTTAAACCCCTTCACACACAATTGGGGATGGAGATAAGAGAGCAGCCAGGTCTCACATGGAATGCAGGAAACCAGCTCCTGCAGCTCCTCCTGAGAGCTTCAGAATCCAGGAGGATGAGGAGGGCCGGATGGAATTCCAGGCTGGAATTCCAGGGTTCATCCCCTGCACCTGCACAGCCACGGGTGTTTGTGCCCTTGGCTGAAGCAGCAGCTCCCGGGTTCCCCTGATTGCCAGCATACAAAGGGAGCTGGCAGGGAGCTGGGGGGGCTTTGGCTGGGTCACTGGGGGCTGCTCAGCCTGCAGCAAAGGTGAGGCAGGTACAAAGCATCCTCCTGGGCTGAGGATGCTAAATCCTCCCCAAGCAGCCCTGATCCTGCTCAGGCTCACGAAGCCATTTTAAGCAGCGGTTTATCTGTGCTGAGCCTACGCCAGCGTGCGGCTCGTCACAGCTTTGGTGCCCAAAGGCCACCTTGGACCCAGAGCAGAAGCTTCCTTCTCACTGCAAAGGGTAAAAGGGGCTCGGGGGGGGTCCACTGGGTCCTGCCAAGGTGTCCTTCCTGCTTGGAGCCGGGATGCTGCCCAGGCAAAGCGGGAGCCGTGGGGAAGGTCTGAGCCCCAGGTAAGCCCAGGGGATGGTGAGGAGAGGATTCCTCATTCCCAGAGCTTCCTTTGGGATGTCCAAAAGGGGTGGGAGGATTTAATGACATTGCAAAGGCTTTTTCCTTCTCAGTTAATAATTGGCTTCTATCAGCGGTTTGAATTCTGCTGCCAGGGCTGCAGGTTCCCTGTGCCATAAGGTTTATCCCTGGGGATGCAGGAGCTGCTCTGGCCTCTATTCTCCTGCTTGGTAGCAAGGAGCTGGATTTGTCCCTTCTGTCTGTACATGGCTCTGGTTCTGGTGCTGGAAAAGGTCTTTGTGGCTGCTTCGCTGTTCACCAGTGGTGTGCCATAGGGTGGGATGGAGATGTGCCCATCCTGCTGGGGCTGTGTTCAGTGCCCCCATCAGCATCCCCACCTCCAGCAAGACATTCCCAATCCCGATTCTCATCTCATTCCCATCTGCCCACCCACGTGGGGCACTTCCCCATCTTTCAGCCCCCAAGAAGTCCTCCTGTTTTCCCCACTCTATGCTGGAGATGATGCTGTGGGGATGCTCTCCGCCTCCACAGCATCCAAGATCCCAGTCCAAAGGATGGAACCTGGCCCCTGGATGGCTGGGACCCAGCTGAGGCTTCCCTATGGGATAAGGGAGAGCCCATAGGGTTTCTATGCCTGCTTCGTGTCTCTGCAGGAGGGTGTGAACAGTCCTGAGTATCCCTGAATCCCACGGGAAGAGGCTCCTGGCGCCAGGCAGGGCTCGGGGCCAAGCTGGGCTCGCTCCCCCCAGCTGGGCCGGATGACAGATGCCTGCAGTGGAGGAGAATGCGCTTCCAGCCTGGATGCATCCGACCCGGAGCTGCACTACGAGGAGGAGGAGGAGGGGGAGGAAAAGTCAGAGCCCTCGGACACCAGCAGCATCTTCTCCGATGACTCCGTCTATCCCTGCTCTGAGCTCCCGCTGGAGGCCGATGGTGCCAGGGACCTCAGCCTCTACCAGTGCTGTGCCAGGAATGATGCCAGGCTGGTGCGGGAGAGGTTGGAGCAGGGGGTGACCCGGAGTGAGGCCACGGAGCTGGACATCAATGGGAGGGTGAGTGGCTGGGGGGTGGCTTTGACACGGGATGGAAATTGTGTGGTTGATCCCATCCTTGGAGCATCCTTGTGCATCCTCCCATCCTGATCCTGCCTTGGGCTGGAGGGTGGAAGGAGGGGCAATGGGAGCACACAGTGGGGAGGATGCTGCGACACCCCCATGCTGAGTGCTGCCCCTCTGCAGAACGGGCTGATGGTCGCCTGCTACAAGGGCTTTGTGGACATCGTGCCCTTGCTGCAGCAGTGCCCCTACATAGATGTCAACCAGCAGGACAAGGATGGGAACACGGCCCTCATGATGGCTGCACAGGCAGGTAGGCACGGCACAACCCATGGCCCCCTTTGGGGAGTGATGTGCCCCTCCATAAACCTGGAAATGAGCTGGTGAGAAAGCCAAGGCTCCCACGCCATGTGGCCATACCCACCGAAGCTTCTGGTCCACCTTAGCAGTGGTCTAAAGCTGGGTAGATGATGTAAAATGGAGAGTCCTACAGCAATAGAATCCTGGAATGGTTTGGGTTGGAACCCAGCCCTTTCAGCCCTGATCCCTCCAAACCTCTGCCTCTTACTCCTCACTAAATGCCCTTTCTCCAAGGAGTCACCAGCAGTTCTCACTCCTTAACTGTGACAACTCTAACGCAGCTTCTCTCTGGCTGTTAAGGACACATCACCATCGTCAACTACCTCCTCAACTACTACCCAGGGCTTGAGGTGGACAAGAGAGACCCACGGGGCCTGACGGCGCTGATGAAGGCTGCGGTGCAGGGGCAGCAGGACTGTGTGACCGCTCTGCTCCTGGCTGGTGAGCATCTCCCATGGGATTGCCTGGGGCGGCATTGCAGCTCCGGGGTGATGCTCTCTGCATCCCTTTGTCTCTAGGAGCTGACCTGCAAGCGGTGGATCCCATCAAAGGGAAGACAGCCAGGGAATGGGCAGCCTTCACGGGCCGCTTCGAGACCACCGTGCGCATCCGGAGCCTGCTGCGGCGCCCACGGGCAGAGCAGTTCAGCACCATGTACCAGCCCAAGTGGCCAGCGCTGGCCGAGCTGGTGGCCAAGGCCCTGAGCCCCAAATCCAGGAGCAAGCGGCTGTTTGAGAAGATCGGATCCATGTTCTCCATCAGCTTCCCGCGCAACCCCGAGGAGGACGGTGTCCTGGACCACATGGTGAGGATGACGACCTCCCTGGCCAGCCCCTTCGTGACCACTGCTTGCCAAACCATCTGCCCCAACAGCCCTCCTGAGGTGGGCAAGAGCAGGTTGTCCGTGCCGGAAATCCTTGGGAAGCATGTGCTGGATGCGGATACGGAGCCAGAACCCACCTCGAGCTGCAGCACTGGCGCATCCTCCTGCAATGGCCAAGCCCCAGTGGAGCTCCGGCTCTCCCCTCCGCGCCGCCCAGCCAGGACCCTCCTGAGCTTCCTGCCCCTGTGGCTGCGTCGCGGGAATAGCATCTTCCCAGGGGAGACGATCCCAAGGATCCGAGTGAGCAAAGACCCCTGTCCCCCTGCCCGCACCAGGCAGCGGAGTCCACGCGGGAAGGACAAGAACCTGCTGCAGCCTCCCAAGTGGAGGTACAAGGAGCTGAAGGAGGAGAGAAAAGCAGCTGAGGAGGCAAAGAAGAAGGAGAAAGGGGGGAAAAGATGCTAAAGCAGAAGGTTTCCTTCTTTCCTCCTCTTCTTTTTTGTCCTTTTTCTCTCTTTTTATTCCTGTTTCCCCCTTTGATCTTCCTGAGCTCTGGATGCTGCTGCGTGTGTGTGGAACATGGTCCTGAAATGGAAGCGGTTGCCATGTTAACAGGATTGATTTGCTGAATAAAGCTCTGGGATGCTTGTCAGGCTGGCAGGAAGCTCCCCCATTGCTGCCAGTGTCCCCTCTCCTCCCTGTCACCCCCTCAGTGCCATTCACTTCCCCAGTCCTGTGTATTTCCAGGATGCAGATGGACAAACTGTCCTGGACAGCACATGGAGCAGCATCACTTGCACCAGCCTGGATCCTGCTATGCAGGGGGAAGGGAGAGTCAGGGTCCCACCAGCCAGTGTCCCCTCTGCTGTGATGGGGAATGCTGGGTGTGCTTTGGGGGTGGCTTGACCATGGTCCAGGGATGCCCATGGTGTTTTCTATGCAGTGATGTGTGATGTTGAGCACCCAAATGATGCTGAAGGTCTTGCTTTGGCTTTGAGGAGGGGAACAGGAGGTCGTGGGTGCAGGAGCAAGGCAGGGATGGGAGAGCCTGGGGTGGGTTTGGTGCATCCATTAACACCTCTATGGCCATCCCTGGCTCCAGATGACTTTGCTGTCGCTGACTGCAACCATAAAGTAGGGAGCTGCTGCCCACCATGTGCATCAACCCATGGAACGAGGCAGGGACACAGGAACCAGCCAGGAATAGCCCCGGGAGGGGCTGATGAGATCGGATCAGAGATGGTCGCAGTGATAAAGGCGTCTGCAGGCATCGGCTTCCTCCCGGGCGGCTCTTATCCGATGGAAACTGCCCATTTCCCCTCCACAAAGCTCCGGCCCCGGCACGGGCAGGGTCAGGCCGGAGGGTCCCTCATGGTTTATCCTGGTTTTGTGCCTTTGTTTGTTTAAGCTTCCTAGATCACATGCGATAGCGGGGACAAGGCAGCCAGCAAGGCTCCGGCTTTAGCATCCTAGACTCAACCAGGTTAAAGGACCTTTAAGACCATCAGGTCCAACCATTCCTCCAGGACAATGATCCCCTTTGCTCTGGGTGCTGGTTGGGTTCAGGAGGCAGTTGGGGTTGGGGATGCTGTAGGGAGCAAAGGAAAATCAGGCCCCACAACTTCACAGGGAAAGAGAATGGGAGGGGGTTGCAGTGCTGGTGGGAGAAAGGCGGGGATGGGGCTTGGGAAGGTGCTGGAAGGAGAGAGGGGGACAGGAGGAAGGCCCAAAGCACAGCCATAAACTGGCAAAAGGGGAAGCAGTGCTTCCGCATCCCACAGGGAGAGGGAAGTACTCAACCTCCCAGCGTGGGAACTGCTCTGCCACAAGCATCCCAGCACCCACGGCAGGCCCAGGGACATGCTGGCACCGAGCTGCACCCCCAGGCCCAGGGCTGAGCATCCCCGATAGGGTGATCATTCCCTGATGCAAAGAGCCAGGAAGCCCCTTGTCTCTGCCGGGATGCTCCTTCCCATCCCCATGAGGGTTGGATGCAGGAGTGGGAGGGATGGCCAAGCACATCAAGGTCATTCCCTCAGCATCTATCCATGGTTCCTAGCCCCAGCACCATCAAAGCAACTGGCTTTAGAAGGTCTTTAGATGCTTGGGGTAGGAGAAATGATGGATGTTCCCATTGGGTTTGCCTTGGAAGCTGGGAAACTGGGTGGGAAAGTTCCTGGTGAAGGACAAGGGTGGGAGGAATGGGCTGAGGGAGAGCAACCAGGATGGAGCTGGGGCCCGGTGTGCGGGAGGAAGGGAGGCAGGCCATGGATGTGTGCTCAGCAATAGGAAATGCTTTATTAGCTGGGAGTGGTGGAGAGGAGCCAGGCAGGAAGAGGCAGTAATAAGAAGCATTTTTCTGACTTCTCCCACATCCAGACCACAAAGCGGCTGCGTTCGGATCACGGGGCCACCGGGAACGGGGAGCTGGGAGTTGGGATGGGCAGCAGGAGGGGAGCAGATCCATGAAGCTCCTCCAAGCCGGGGTGCACGGCACTGAGACCTGCCCCGGCTGAGCCAGCACCACATCCCAGCTCCGCACTGCAGTGGAACACAGATGCTGGAGGTGAGTGGGGTCCAGAGCTGCTCCGAGCTGTGTTTCCCCCTGGATTTATCCTGAAATCAGGATTTGGTCCCATTTCCTTCATGTTTGGAGGGACACCAGGGTTGACGTCAGGGGTGGTGGAGGCTGGAATTAGGGCTCTGGTGGTGGTGGGAGCTTAGAGCTGGGTTTATAGCCAGGTCCTGTCTAAAGAAGCAGAATCATACATGGCTTCTACTGAAAGCCTGGAGCTGAGCTGGGAAATGGGGAATTTGGGTGTATTTGGGTGTATTTGGAAAGGCACAAGAGGAAGGTGACGGCTCTTAGCCAGGGGCTAGAATGATGCTGATAGGGCCGCACTGCAGGATGCAGCCAGCTTTGCTGCATGTGTGACCACACGTGTGTGGGGGTCACAAGGAAATTCCAGTTGGGAATTGGATCTTGTTCTGGACCCCCCCAGCTGCCCACCGCTCCCAGCGATGCCCTATCCAAGAGGTTCCAATTGTGGTGTTTTCCCTCCTCCTGCTGTTGCAAATCACAAAGGATGGAAGGATGTAACACAGCAGTGTAACTTGCCATCAACACCCAGCCTGGCTGGAAAGATGCTCCAGACACTGGGAAGGCAGCTCCAGACAGGAGGGAGGAAGTTTGGGCACAGGGATGGAGACATGGGGGCTGTTTTGTCCTGGGATGTTCTTCCCGTGGGAGGCCAGGGACAGCTCTGGGTTAAGGTTTGCTCTTGGTTAAGTTATTGCACGCAGAGCAAAGTTTGGGCTGAGGCCCTGACCACATTGTGATCCATGGCAAACATCCCACAGGCTCAGAATTCTATGGAAGTGCCCCCGAGGAGGGAATTCACCCTCCCGGAGTTTTGGCTTCTCTTTAAAAGCCACCTTTTGCGAGGAGAAGCCGGAGCATCCCAGAGGCTCAGGGCGCAGCAGCCCTGCTCCAGGGGATGCTGATCCCCAGCAGTATCCCACCGGGCACCCAGGACCAGCCCCGCTGCTTTTTCCTCCCTACAAGCACCACCCAGCAGCTATTTTGGGGAGGAAAAGCCCGTTTGGAGCCGGGGCCGGGGCCGGAGAGTGCTCCTGAGGGCCGGGTTTGCGTGACTCCGCTTCCCCATCGAGGCCAGGATCTAAACAATCTTGATTCCTGTCCCGGCAGCCCTGGGCAGGGCTCCTTCAATTGCAGGAAACGGAGCCTTTGGCGTGTTTATGTCGGGAATGACAAAGAATGAGCCGAGGAGGGGCCGGGGAGCGCTCGGAGCCATGAAAAGGGGCAGCGATGCCGGCGGGGGGCAGCGGCGGCTCCGCCGTGTTTGATTTGGCTGGAACGAGCCTTTGCCAAGGGCAGAAAGAGGCAGAAAACAGCAAAACTTCCCCCAAATCCCAGCTGGGGGTAGGGGGGTGGGGGGGAGGATGGGATTTGGCCGCCTCTGCTCGTGTCATTGATAAGCTCCATGCAAAAGCCCCCCCGGGACCCAGCCCCGGATCGTGGCCAGACGCGCTCGGCGCCGGTTGAGGCTCTGAGCTCCGTCTGCACCTCGGATGCTGCCAAACCTGGGATCCGCTGCTGCAGAGCCCAGGAGCGGCCACTGGGATGAAGGAGGGAGTTGGGACAGCGCGGACGTGGTGAGGGCTCCGTTCCATGGGGCTGTGTGTGGTGGTGATGCTGCGGTTGGGAGGTTCTCCAAGCTCAGGAGGTCCCAGGGATCTGCTCTCAGGAAGGGCTGTACCCAGAACGTCCGGAGCCAAACTCCACTTGGAAGCAGCAGTTCCACCTCACTCCACTGCCCACTCCGGCACTCCCCATGTGCCCATTTTCTTTCCCCAGTCCTGCAATAGGGACATGGGGGCTGCAGGGACGTGTGGGATGTGGGAACACTTGGGGTCCCTCTCACCCCTCTGCTCCCGCAGGAAGATGCTGTGCGGAGCCCGCAGCTGGGTGGTGCTGGTGCTGATGCTGATGGCCATGTCCCTGTGCTCTGCAGCTGGTGAGTAGCAACCAGGTGATGTGGCGATGCTCCTGTCACACATCAGAAAACCCTTGTCCCTTTGGGAATGTCACCACTTGCTCTGCTCCAAATAAACCTCTGCTGGAGCTCGCCTGGAGCAAGAACGGAGGGGGCAGAGCTCCTTGGAGACCCCCATTGTCCCAGTGAGGGACTCCCCTGCCGTGACAGAGACCAGAGGGGATCTCAGCTCGATTCCTTCTGGTTCATCAAGTGCTTTGATGTTACCAGACAGGAGATGGGAGCAGGCCTGATGCACATGGCTTTTCCCAGTGGTGATGAGCTGGGAGTGTGATCCTGAGGGAAAACCACTACGACCTGGGGACAGATCCAGGTGCGGTGCTTGTGCAGGGAGGACTGAAGCAGCAGAGCTCATCCAGGGATGAGCCATGGGGCCACCATCAGCACCACTACACTATGGCCATGACAATGGGCAGCTTTTCTGCCAGAGGGGGACATTGGCTTCAGGAGAGTTTCGGACAGATGTCACTGTCCCCAAAGCCAGCAGCGTGTCCCAGGCTGTGCTGTGGGGTGTCCCAATGGCACAACGTGCTTCATCCTCACTGTGCAGATGAGCTGTTGTGTGCCTGTGATGTCCCGCACTGCAGCACACCAACCTGCAAGGGCAAGGTGTGCTTCGTCAGCAAGAGGAAGGAGGACGGGACCATCACCCAGCACCGGGGATGCTTCTCCCAGCACATCCTGGAGAACTGCCACACGCCTGTGACGGAGCAGTACGGGATGAAGTGCTGTGATACCAGCATGTGCAATGCCGAGCTGGAGATCTCCCTGCAAGGTACATGGAGCCCTGCGTGGATGGAGATGTGGTTGGGCTCCATCAGCACCTCAAGGGTCACCAAGTGGGACAGGGATGTCACTTCTTGGGCAGGCAGCAACTGACCCCAATGCAGAGCCACCCTCCTCAAGCACCCTCAACCCTCCCAGGTCCGCCTTCATGCTCCCACCCATTGTTTCCCCCCACCCAGGAGAAGACACACTTGGAAAGGTGCCTTCCCTGCCCAGCCTCCTCCTGATGATCTTCATCCCGCTGCTCACCCTCCTCCTCCTCGTGGCACTCACAGCGCTCTTCTGCTGGAAGGTGGCTCAGCACCGCCACAACAAAAGTGACCTGGGGGACATGGACCTCATGCTGAAGGCGTCTATGGTGGGAGACAGCACTTTGGAGGTGGGTGAGCTCCAAATGCCCTCGAGACATTGGAGAGAGAGATCCTTGGGTGGTTCTTGAGCTGATCCCACCACTCTCTGGCTGTGCAGGACCTGCTGAGTGATGACTGCACCACGGGCAGTGGCTCAGGGCTGCCCTTCCTCGTCCAGCGCACTGTGGCCCGGCAGATCACACTGGTGGAGTGTGTGGGTAAGGAGAGAGGCTGCACCCACAGCCGCCTTCCCCCAGTGATGGCACCAGAGCCAGGGCCTGGGTATCTCAACCAAAACACCCCAGAGACCCCAAGTTCTGATGGGGTGAGGATAGAGCATGTGGTGGTGGGTGTGAGTTGGCCTTGGTCATCAGACCCTGTGATGCTCCACACCATCAGCCGGTTCATCACATGGGGGTGGGCAGAGGGGACCATAGCCATGGTGACGTGGTGCTGTGGCCATGGCAGGCAAAGGACGCTATGGGGAGGTATGGCGAGGCGTGCGACATGGGGAGAGTGTGGCTGTGAAGATCTTCTCCTCCCGCGATGAGCAGTCATGGTTCCGTGAGACAGAGATCTACAACACTGTCCTGCTGCGGCATGACAACATCCTGGGTGAGCAGCGGGATGGGATGTAGTACCCAGAGATGCGGTACCCTGGTGATATGATACCCAGGGATGCTTTGGTGACCCTGGAGTAGCTGCAGAATGGCTCTGTGGTTACAGTTCCTCTCCACATCCAGGCTTCATCGCCTCTGACATGACATCGAGGAACTCCAGCACTCAGCTCTGGCTCATCACCCACTACCATGAGAATGGCTCGCTCTATGACTTCCTGCAGAGGACAGCCCTGGATGTGGAGACCTGCCTGGGCTTGGCCTCCTCCATCATCTGTGGCCTCGTCCATCTCCATGTGGAGATCTTTGGCACTCAGGGCAAGCCTGCCATTGCCCACCGTGACCTGAAGAGCAGGAACATCTTGGTGAAGAGCAACCGCCAGTGCTGCATCGCAGACCTGGGTGAGATGGGGGGACGGGATGTGGTACCCCAAGGATGTGATATCCAGGGATGTGGTACCCTGAGGATATGGTACCCAGGGATGTGATAGCCAGGG
The DNA here is from genome assembly GCA_024733675.1 of Psilopsiagon aymara. NCBI lineage: Eukaryota > Metazoa > Chordata > Aves > Psittaciformes > Psittacidae > Psilopsiagon > Psilopsiagon aymara. The sequence goes on along the minus strand of JANRGW010030385.1, from coordinate 3,048 downwards.
ATGTGGTACCCTGAGGATGTGGTACCCTGAGGATGTGGTACCCAGGGATGTGGTAGCCAGGGCCATTATGCCCCAGGGATGCAGCATCCCGCAGTCACAGCACAACTTACAGCACAACTGGCTCCATCACCCCAGCATTTCCCAGTTGGAATTGCCAATCTCCAAGGTCTTTTCCAAGCCCAGTGCTTCTTTTATTCCCCCCTCAAGGGCTGGCTGTGATGCACTCCCAGGGCAGCGACTACCTAGACATTGGCAACAACCCCCGGGTGGGCACCAAGCGCTACATGGCCCCGGAGGTGCTGAGCGAGCAGATCCGCACCGACTGCTTCGAATCCTACAAGAAGACGGACATCTGGGCCTATGGGCTGGTGCTGTGGGAGATCACCCGCCGCACGGTGGTGAATGGTGAGAAGCTCCCGCACCTGCTCCGGGCTCCCCTTCCCTCCTCTCTGCTCCTTTCTGTTCCTTTCTGTCCCTCTTTCCCTTCGCCCAGATTAGCTGTCAATTATAAACACTGTAATCTAGTGTCAGCACCCGGCTCCCTGATTAAAGGGCCCATTAGACTCAATCAGCGCTTTGTTTGTTCAGCGCTGATTAGAAAACAAGCAGCTTGGAGCTGCTGCTTGGAACCCGGCCACGGCCGGGACCTCCGGCCAGCGGGGCCTGGCTCGGGAGCACGGGCTTGAGGACAGGCATGGGGTCCCCAGCACTGCGGAGGAACCTCCTGCCCCTGCTAAGCACCAGCAAAGCCCATTGGAAGCATTAATGGAAGGGGGAGGTGGGAGGTTCCCCCAGGCGCAGTCTGGCCTCTGGATAATCTCATTTACCACCCCAGGGCTCCTTCCCATTAATCATTTACCCCAAATTACCCAACCATGCGCAGGAAGTGACCTTCAGTCGGCTGGTTTTAACCCTCACCCCCCACCCTGTCCCTGCACAGCCCCATGGCATCAAGAAAAGGGGGTCCAGAGGACCCCAAGGTCCAGGAGCCACCCCTCAGGGTGCAGGATCTCCCACCAGAGAGGTTAAACCCCATGGGCACACAGACATATGGAGGCACTAAGCTGAGATTAGCTGGGCCAGTGGGTGGGCTCATGTGGGTCTGGTGTGGCACCAGTGCTGCTGTTGATGCTGGAGCCGTGGTTGATGCAATTCCCACATGTACTCCATGGCAGCGTGCAGGTCTGTTATACCCTGTGATGTGCTGGGAAGGGGTGAACCTTGCACCCCCCTGGTGCCCTCACACTGCTCCCTGTTCCCACAGGCATCGTGGAGGAGTACCGTCCGCCCTTCTTCGACGCTGTCCCCAGCGACCCCAGCTTCGAGGACATGAAGAAGGTGGTGTGCATCGACCAGCAGACCCCCGTGGTCCCCAACCGCCTCTTCTCTGACCCGGTGAGTCCCAGTGGGGCTGCCCTGATCCCATTCCCACCCCATCCCACAACACCCATCCATGTCCCCCTCTTTTTGTGCCTGAGCCAGGTTTTGTCGGCTCTGGCAAAGATCATGAAGGAATGCTGGTACCAGAGCCCCTTGGCCCGCCTCACCGCCCTGCGCATCAAGAAGACATTGAAGAAGCTGAACAATTCCCTGGAAAAGGCCAAACCAGAGCAGTGAGCGCCGGGCATGTGCTGGAGCATCCCTGGGCTGCACTGGGAACGTTGGCGAAGCCGACGCCAGGGTGGCTCCTGGTCACAAGGAGAGGATGTTTGCAGCGCTGCCTTTCCCACCCCTCCTCAGGGGCTTTACCATTGGCAAGGAGGGAAAAAATAGGGAAAACAAGAAAACACAGGGAGGATTCTTCCAGGCCTGGATCCATCATCCGGCGCCTGTCCATTGGGAATGGCAACGGCTGGCACCCACCGCGGCACCGCAAGCAGGGGGTGCTGCCCCGACCTGCCTGCCCGACGCGTTGGCAGCGGGAATGCCGCGGGCTCGGCGGCAGCAGGAATTCCCCGGCAGGGCTGTGGCGTGTGGGCTGGATCTCAGCGGGAGAAGCTGGTCCAGGAGCAGCATCCCCCAGGGCCAGGTGTCGGGGGTCCCCAGGACAAGGAGCCACCGGCATCGAGCATCCCCGTGCTGCACGGATGCACCAAGCACCGGCTCCCGCAGCCAAGTGGCCTCATTCTTCCCAAGGAGCTCCCCACATTTCCCCTTTCCAAGCTCTTTCGGGCTTTGCCAACGTTCGGGCGTTTCGGTGCACCCTTGCGGCCAGCTCCAGCTCGCGCCACCAGCTACCAGCGCCAAACCCACCTCCAGTTGAGGGCTGTTGGGCCAGGACTGCGATGTTCCGCAGGGCCAGCTTTGCTCCACAGTTATTTAATGATTAAGATTTAATATATTTAATAAAGTGTAAAGCTATTTGATCGCTGAAGAGCTGCCAAACCTGCCCCATCGGGCACCGGGGCCACGCAGCAGGATGGGACCCTGCAGCCCGGGCGCTTCCTTAGGGCTTCAGTTCCTGCTTCAGCACCGCGTATCGCTCCGCATCCCGCAATAAACCTCGCTCCAGCCTCATTCCAACCCTCTCCCTGCTCCAGCGAGGGGCTGGGAATGCATCGGACGCTCCCGTGTCCTGGGGTCCGCACCTCCCGTGCTCCAGGGTGAGCTCCCACTCCCAGTTAGGGACTGGGAGGGACTGGGAGCTGCTGGTCCTCGGTAGGGCTGGCAATGGGTGAGAGGTATGTGGGGCTGAGCGGGGCAGGAGTGCCCTGGCCCGGCATGGCTTACCAACACACCCGCACATGTATGTACACACATGCACAGCTGATGCACTTCAAAATCACGCGTGATTGCACGTACACAAATCACGCACGTGTGTGTACATACGTGTACACACACACTACCGCTCCCGGCTGCTTGCACATACATGACTGCACGCGCACGCACATACATGTACATAGCGTGTACGCACGCATCTCGAGGCCCGCCCCGCATGGGGGCGCGTCCCCTTTAAGGCTGGCCCCGCCCCCGGCCGCGCTCGCCCCTCCCGCAGGCGCTGGCGGCCGCTCGCTCCGAGGCCGCGGCGCTCGCCATGGCCGCTCCGCC
>JANRGW010030384.1:0-32821 GCA_024733675.1 Psilopsiagon aymara | reverse complement strand
TTACTGGACTGTTCTTATCTCAACCCATGGGAGTTACATTCTTTTGATTCTCCTCCCCATCCCTCTGGGAGTGGGGGGAGCAAGAAGTGGGGGGAAAGAGGGAGCGGCTGCGTGGGTCTGAGTTACCAGCTGGGTGTAAACCACAATAGCTATTCACCAGGGCATTTCAGCCACTATGTCTGCTATGGTTTAGCTGGGTTTGGGTTTTTTGGCTTAGTTTAGTTTAAAGCAGGCCTCACTATTTCTTCAGGGGTAGTTGTCTGTAGTCTTGCTGCATGGGAACAACTTTTAGTTGCCTGCGAAGACAAGTGAGGTATACCTCAGCAAGTACATTCAGAAGAATTAATAGACATTAAGAGAAAACCTTTGAGATGACAGATTCTCCCTGCATCAAGGGCAGCAAATGAAGCAATCATTGCTATTGCAGTTACAAGAAGAATTAATCATGTGTTGCTGTGCAGCTGTAAGTGCTTTTTCTTCTTATTTTTTCCCCTCCTGCATGCTGTTTCTGGTGTCTTTATCAAACCATTTACAAAAATAAGTTCTTTTATGTGGTCTCCTAAATAAAAGTGCAAATCATATAGGAGCTTTGAGAAAATTTGAAAAGAAGGCTCTTGTTAACTTAAATGGATCAATATTTAACAGCCACTTACTTTGAAATATAGACTCTCTGTAGCTCTCCCCCAACCTCCATATAAAAGATCAGTGAGGAATAACTTGCAGTATGAAGCTGTCATGGTTTAACCCCAGCCAGCAACTGAGCACCACACAGTTGCTTGCTCACTCCCCCATGGATGGGGGAAAGAATAAGAAGAGTAAAAGTGAGCAAACTTGTGGTTGAGATAAAGGCAGCTTAATAGAACAGAAAAGGAAGAAAATAATGATAATGATAATAATAATAATAAAAGAATTGGAATATACAAAACAAATAATGCACAATGCAATTGCTCACCACTCACCCAGAGATGCCCAGCCAGTTCCCAAACAGCAGCCCTCTGCAGCCAGCTTTCCACCCAGTTTGTATACTGAGCATGATGTCACATGGTATGGAATATCTCTTGGGCCATTTTGGTTCAGCTGTCCCAGCTGTGTCCCCTCCCAGCTTCTTGTGCCCCTCCAGCACACTCACTGGCAGGGCATGAAAAGCTGAATAGTCCTTCACTTAGTAGAAACACAATTTAGCAACAACTAAAACATTGGTGTGTTATAAACATTATTCTCATACTAAACCCAAAACACAGCACTGTACTAGCTACTAGGAAGATTACTAAGTCTATCCCCGTCAAAATCAGGACAGTATGCACCCTTTATTCTATACCATTTACATCATGCCCAGGTCCCACACATTCCAATATATCCCAATTAATCATCATCACTTTTTGAGTCTTTTGATACATACACCAGATATCCCTCCCTTAGTCTATGGGCTATCTCTCTAAGATGTCTATTGAGTTCACTTAGTCCATGACCTTAGGCTCTATCTGTCATTGTGGTCCTTCAGGGCAGGAGAGACGGTGTTGGAGTTTTGCATGCTGAAGCCAGTTCTGGTTCTACCATCACTGTGCTTGTCTAGTTCCTTCATAAAAATTCTGTAATATTGTTGATATGGCACATAGCCAATCCAGAAAACACTATACCAGCTACTAGGAAGCAAATCAATTCTATCCAGCTGAAACCAGGACAGATGCTTTATAGAAACTCAAAAGAACTCACCAATAAGATGAAAAATGTCACAATAAAAGCAGAACCTAGCAGTGTCTAATTAACATTATAGGAATGCTGTTCATTTTTTTAAACCCAAACTGGCATAGCTTATATAGTTGAAGAAATATGGTCACTGTTAATTACAGTCTGTCTGGGAAGGGGAAACTAAGGTGATCCTTTCAGTGATGAATTATTTAAAATGAAAAAAATAAAAACAGTTGACTGAAGTGTTAAGCCTCACAAACATTAACCTTGCACTATACATGGATGGTTCTATGACAACTGATTCTGAGAAAACTCCAGGAACAAACTCACCAACAAAGTTGCAAGTTGACAGGCACGTATTCTTTATTGTGGCACTGGGAGACATGGGGGATAGCTCCTCCTAATGTGTGTCTCCATATTGCTACCCAAGCCCTTCTTATATAGCCACTGGGCATACACACATATTATTGAGGCTACATATGGATTACATCATTTCCCAGAAAGTTTACCCACATGCGTACAAAAATGTGGTGGTGGTCTTTGGGGGTCCTTTACTTCTTCCAACGATCTTCATCACTGCTGGCAGCCTCTGAAGTACGCACAGTAGATGCTTATACCAACTTAATTGGTTCGTTAACATCACAGACGTAACAATCATCCTGTCCTTCTACTTATCAGCTAGTTTAACTGCAGCCCATCCTGGACACCTGCTATTCACAGATACTCCTTATCCTTACCTCCCATTTTTCTATCCTGTTTTTCTTACACTCATTTTGTACTAAGGTCATAAGGGCCTAAAACTATGCCAACTACACAGGTTTATCTTACCGTTTCTACTTGATGCTTGATTTCATTTCTCTTCCAGTCTTCATAATTTATCATAGACAGTTTACAATACCAGAAGAAACACTGTATCATACCAAAACTAATCAATATTAAAACAATTAACATCAATAATCCTGCAACCAGTTGCCTCAACCAAGAGAGATTAGGTACCCCTGAAGTTAACTTTTACCATATTTCTTCAAAACCCCAGGAGGTGTCATCTGTGGCCATTTCATGAAATACTTTAGTTTGTTTCCAAATTTCCTCCAGATCTGTTTCAATTCTGCCACTTTGATCTACATAGGAACAGCAACTTTCATTGATAATGGAACAAACCCCTCCTTGTGAAGCCAGTAACATGTCTAGAGCCATTCGGTTTTGTAATACCACTTTAGATAGGCTAGTTATCTCTTTTTGTTCCTCTTGGATTATATCAATTGTTTTACTTTCTATTTCCTCTATGGCTGCTGAGACATTTATGATTGCCTTCCCTAATTCACTTACTCCCAGAGATGGAATTAGCCATTTTACAAAACTATGAAGTGCGGTGTTCTGTTCAGGAATAGGGTTAAACCCTCGCTTAATTCATTTAGCAAAACTTCTAACCCAGCTCCCAGAAGGATGCATGTTAATAATAGTAAGATTGGGTATCACAGCACCTAAGGTGCATGCCCCCTTCCAGTTGGGGGGGTAGAGTCTTAGGAACATTTTCTCCATATAACCAGTACCATCCTTTCCCTTTAGGAATGGGCCACCACTGAACTATGATACCATCTATATTAATAGTGTGATTGCAATTTGAATGGTGACCTACATCTGTGGCATTTAAACAAACATAATCTCCTACTCTGGTTCCTGGTATAATACATCTTTTTGCACAGGTATAATATTTATTACTTGGATTAGGATTAACTATCCCAAGTTTTAACCTTTCTCTCTGATGTAGATTGCTAATATTCACCCACAAATTTGTCCATGAGAGAGTGTTAGGAATTGGTACTCCAATTAATGGAAGGTCTGGATTTTCTTCTGATTTAGGCAACTGTGCACACACCCAGCAGTCACTACGATTAAAAACCTTAGTGACATTCTGAATTAATTTCAGTTATAAGTTTTGGTCCCAAGCTTGAATGCCAGTTATCACATAAATCCAAATTATGAACGACACTATTTCATATGTAAGGGTCCTGGAGGTTCGATCCACCATGTCTTCTCTGGCTCTGGTGCTTTCTTTGTTCTTGAATAATGTATCCAAGCAGGTTGTTCCTTTATCTTCACTGCTGTAAAGATGGTCAGTAATATTTGGTACGATCCGCTCCACTTCTCCTGTAGAGGATCTCCTGAAAAATTTTTAACATAAACGCAGTCTCCAGATCTGAAAGTGTGAATGGGATAATCCAGACCTCTTGCTCTTGTCCCTAATATTCTCTTATTTATCTCCTCTAATTGTTTTCCCAGATTGATCAGAAACCATTGGAAATAGCCTTCTCTCACTTCCTGAAGACTTTCTCCTTTAAACTGGGACTGATATGGTCTTCCATATAAAATTTCAAATGGGCTAACCTCTTCTTTCAACTGAGGTTTAGTCCAAATTCTTAGTAGAGCCAGTGGTAAAGCTTGGTACCAATACAAATTAATTTCCTGACATATTTTACTAATCTGTTGTTTGATCAGATGGTTCATCTTTTCTACTTGCCCACTGGCCTGAGGCCTGTATGGAACATGTAGTTGCCAATCAATTTCTAATTTTTTGCTGATTTCTTGTAATAATTTTTCACTAAAGTGTGAGCCTCAGTTGGAAGAAATTGCCGCTGGTACTCCAAAACGAGGTATTATATCATTTAATAATGTTTTAATCACTTGCCTTGGATTATTTATCCTACAAGAGAATGCTTCTGGCCAGCCTGAAAAACTATGCGTTAACACTAATAAATATCAATAAACTCCTTTTCTCGGAAATTCCGAAAAACCTATTTGCCACTGCTGGTCTGGATAACTTCCTCTCCCAGTTGTCCCAGTCAGATTTCTCTTTTCGGTTTTAGGATTATTCTTAAGGCAAAGCTGACATTGTTTTGTCACTAATTCAACTACAGTATATCGATTCCTTCCTACAATTTGTTTGTTTAAATATTTATCCAAAGAGTTGCTACCCCAATGGGTTTTATTATGTTCCTCCTGAACTAACTTCCAGCATTGGTTATAGGGGATTACAATTCGTCCATCAGGTATCTGAACCCAACCCTTTTTTGTTTTCTGTCCTTTTAGATCTTCAACCATTTTTCTATCCTCTTTTGAATACCTAGGTTTAGATTTCTCAATTGTTACCTTGCCATCAGGGATTAAGGACATGATTTTAGATTGTTCAGCTCCTCGTTTGACTTCAAAATCAGCCAAATTATTTCCAATTTCCTGATCAGAGTTACCTTGCTGATGCCCTCTACAGTACATAATAGCTACTTCTTCAGGTAGCTGAACAGCTTCCAGTAGCCATAGAATTTCTGTAGCATGTTTAATCTGTTTCCCTTGTGTGGTGAAAAGTTCTCGCTCTTTCCAGATAGCACCATGTGCATGTACCACACCAAATGCATATTTAGAATCAGTCCAAACATTTATCCTTTTATCTTTGGCCAATTCCAGGCCTCTTGTTAATGCTATTACTTCTGCCTTCTGGACGGAGATGTTCACAGGTAAAGGTTTAGCTTCTATTACCTGTGAAGTGGTGGTAATGGCATATCCTGCCTTTCATTCACCATTTTTCATGAAGGTACTACCATCAGTAAATCAAGAATCAGCATCTTCCAGAGGTGTTTCTTTCAAGTCTGATCAGTTCAAATATACAGTCTCTATAGTGGCCAAGCAGTTGTGTGTTAGCAATTCTGTTGATTGTTCCTGCAAAAAGGATGTTTGATTCACAACATTAGTGACCACAATTTCTATGTCATCATGTTCCACAAGGATGGCCTGGTATTTTAAAAAAAGTGAAGGAGATAACCAGTGGGCTCCTTTCTGTTCCAGGACTGCTGATACCACATGGGACACTAGTACAGTAATCTTTTGCCCCAGGGTGAATTTGCAAGCCTCTTCAGTATTCATGACATCTACCAACAGAATACTGTATTCATGACATCAGCCCTTAGGTATCCAGGTCATCCTTTGCTTGCTTCATCCAGCTGTTTTGAAAACTATGACACTGCCCTTCTGTAGGGTCCTAGTTTCTGAGCAAGGGACCCCAAAACTATTCCCTGTTTTCACAGCAATATAGCCAAAATGGTGTAGTCACATCCGGAAGTCCCAGAGCTGGATCTCTCATTAGCTCTATCTTAAAATTTCTAAAAGCCTCCTCTGCTGTATCAGTCCATTCCAAAGAAGGAGGGTTTCCTTTCAACAGTTCATATAGTGGTCTTACCAGAACACCATAATCATGGATCCAAAATCTGCCCCATCCAGTCATTCCCAGGAATGTCCGGAGTTCTTTGACGATCGATGGTCATGGGGTCTGACAAATGGCTTCTTTTCTAGCAGCTCCAAGTTCTCTCTGTCCTCCTGTTATTTCATATCCTAGGTAGGAAACTCAGGTTTGGATTAGTTGGGCCTTTTGCTTGGATACCTGTTAACCATTCAGCCCCAGAAAATTTAATAATTCCACTGTCTACTGGATATGTTCTTCCATTGTTTCAGAAGCAATTAATAGGTCATCCACATATTGTAATAGAGTCTCCATCTGAGTAGGCGGCTTCCATGAGTCTAGTTCCAGTGCTAACTGATTTCCAAAAATTGCTGGACTGTTTTTAAACTCTTGAGGTAATACCGTCCAAGTTAATTGGGTTTTCCTTCCTGTGTCAGGATTATCCCATTCAAGAGCAAATAATTTTGGCTTTCTTTGGCCAATGGTAAGCGAAAGAAAGTGTCCTTTAAATCCAGGACAGCAAACTATTTATAATTACTATTCAATTTAGTCAATAAGTCATACAAATTAGCTACTACTAGATGAATTTCCTGTGCAGTTTTGTTGATTACTCTGATATCTTGAACCAATCTGCAACTTTTCCCATCATATTTCTTTACTGTCCAGATAGAAGTATTATATTCCAATTCACATTTAATTAATAATCTATATTTTTAAATTTATCAATGATTCTTTTTTATTCCCTTTGATCCTCCAATTTTGAGGGGTATTGTTTTATTCCAATTGGGCAGGCCCCCCTTTTTATTTCTACTTTAGCAGGCAAAGCATTTTTTTTACCTTACCTGGAACTTCAGATGCCCATACCCCCAGATATACCTGATTAAGGATTTTTTCTGTTTCAGGGGGGTCCTCCTGTTTGCTTTTCTGTTGAATTAAAAATAAACGCAAAACTGCAATTGGTTGATTGTTTTTAACTCTTAATTCGATTTTGCCTTCTTTAAATGTTGCTTCTCGCCCTAATAAAGATTTTGGAGAATTTGGCATGCATAAAAATTTATGCATTCCTATTTATTTTCCCAATTTGTACTTTAAGGTTTTCAGAAAGAATGCCTTTTTTTTTCCCTCGGTGACCAGTAGCTCCCGCATGTGTAACAAATTATTTTCCGTCTGATTTAACACCGAATGAGTTGCTCCTGTATCCACTAAAAATTCCACTTTATTTCCTCTAGTCCCCAGCTTTAATTTAACTTTATCTGCTAGGGTAGATTCTCCAGGTCCCTGTCAGTGGGGTCCCAATTCAGTCACAGGAGCCACCCCATGGCACTCCTCCCACCCAGGGCAGACTCGCTTCCAAAGTCCAAACTCTCCACAGCATGCACACCTATCTGGTTCCACAGAAGAAGAGCCCACTCCCCCACCTCCGCCCGACATCCCTCCATCTCTGCCTCCACAGCCCTCATCCCACGCTCAAACACAGAAGCTGCTCGAGCTCCCCTCCTTTCCCCCTTGGTTGTCTTGGTTTTCCCTTTTTTCTCACTGGCAGTTGCTCGCCCTGCTCTGCACCGGCTGCAGATGCCTCTGCTACAGCACTTCTGTTTTAACCCTTTCTTAACTCTGAATGTGAATCTGCTGCTTGTTGCCAGTGATAGCAACCTCTTCCTCCTAATGAATGTCAGATAGGACAGATGCAGAGGGTCCTCCTCTCGGAGGTACTTGTGATACATGATTTTCCAACCTATCTTCCTGATTACTGTTTTTTAACTTTAAACATCTTTCTCCAATATCACAAGCTGAACAGCATCTCTCCATCTTAACTTTCAGTTTTTCCCTGCCCTTTTCCAGAGCCAAAATTAAGGGGTCTAGCGGAGCTATATTGATTTTGCATTCTGTCTGTCACTCCGGCTGGTTTTTTAAAGTGGAAAACATATCTGCATACATTACTGCATCCCATTTTCCTTGTGCCTCAAAAAAACATTAATTGTAACAATGTATTATAGTTCAGAGCTCCATTTTAAGGCCATTTTCCCTGATCTTCCAAAGTGTACAAAGGCCACCATTGGTTACAATATTTTACCAATATTTTCTTATTTACTGAGCCCCCAGGAGACCCTCCCAGTTCTTTCCAATGTGCTAAAATGCCCCCTAAAGGACTCTTTTTCAAGATCTCTCCACTCTGCTGATTTTCCATTATCAATCTCACATTCACACACACTCACAGGATTCCACAGACACACTCCACACAGTTACAACACTTGAGACAGAGACAGAGACTAAAATTCAATCAAACGACAATTAATAACGCAGTTATAACATCCTGTCACCAGTACCAAAATCACAAGACCAAAATCATTACTGTAACAAGACACAAAATAAGTTGAATACCAAAAAGATCCAAAACCATTTCCACAAGAAACCCTCTGTGACTTGTAGGACCCAAACCACAAGATGCCCACTGCTTCTTGTGGGTATATACCAAATGGACACTAGCAGCCGGGTAAACGCCTTTACCTGCAAGATTTCCTACCTTGATTTACAGAAGGCTTCCTAACGTTGTGTACTCTTACCAATCCAATTCAGTCTGCATGCAAGATGCCCCCTGCATCTTACAGACTACACAAAAGAAAAATACACATTTTATGAAGATGGTCCTTGTCCGCAGTGATCCAAATGAGTTGAGGGGTCCCTCTGGGAAAAATTCCTGAGCGCCCTAAGGAGCCCTGCCCTCAGCAGGTCCTGCAGCTGAGCAGAGTAGGTCCCATCTGGGGTGCCAAATTGATTTGGAGAAAACTCCAGGAACAAACTCACCAACAAAGTTGCAAGTTGACAGGCACGTATTCTTCATTGAGGCACGGGGAGACATGGGGATAGCTCCTCCTAATGTGTGTCTCCATATTGCTACCCAAGCCCTTCTTATATAGCCACTGGGCATACACACATATTATTGAGGCTACATATGGATTACATCATTTCCCAGAAAGTTTACCCACATGTGTACAAAAATGTGGTGGTGGTCTTCGGGGGTCCTTTACTTCTTCCAACAATCTTCATCACTGCTGGTAGCCTCTGAAGTACACACAGTAGATGTTTATACCAACTTAATTGGTTTGTTAACAACATAGACATAGCAATCATCCTGTCCTACTTAGCTAGTTTAACTGCAGCCCATCCTGGACCCCTGCTATTCCCAGATACTCCTTTCAGATACTTTCTATCCTGTTCTTCTTACACTCATTTTGAACTAAGGTCATAAGGGCCTAAAACTACATCAACTACACGGGTTTCTCTTATACGAGAATTCTCAGTATGTTCTCTAGCTATACTCAATTTTTTTTTTCTCTGTGAGTCATGCACCTCAGTAATTTTCCATTGCTACTGTTACAAAGCCATCAAACTTAACATTACTTAAAACTGATTCTAAAGTTTTATATATTTCATTTTGTGATTTGTGCCCCCCTTGTTTCACAACACACATATATTCTTAATCAGACAAATAAATTTAGCCACTGGGGTGCTTTTGCTAACCGGTTACACTTAGAATTAATCAGCATAGGACTGATTGGGAAGTATGTTACTGAGATAGCTATTACAGATATAAAACTCCCATTTTCTTAGAATCATAGAATAGTTAGGGTTGGAAAGGACCTTAAGACCATCAAGTTCCAACCCCCCTGCCAACAGCTGGGACACCTCACACTAAACCAAGTCACCCAAGGCTCTGTCCAACCTGGCCTTGACCACCACCAGGAATGAAGCATTCACAACTTCCTTGAACAACCCATTCCAGTTCCTCACCACCCTTACAGTGATGCCTCACACAGTGCCTCACACCCTTCTTCATTCAAAGTTAGACAGAAACAGCACCTAGTATTAGCAACCATTGCAAGTGCATGCTTATTTGTAAAGAACTATATTCCAGTTGCTGTCTCAAAGCCAGTGGGCCTGGATTTTACGTTCTTCTCAGGAAAAGCTTCTGGTTAGGCCATCTCAGGATAGGTCTATAGGATGGTAAGAGAAAGGAAAAGAGGGATCAGGATTTCTACATATGGTGTGTCCAGTGCAGATGTGATCCAAAGAATATCCAGATGCTGAGAGTACTCAGCTGCATCAGTAGTGTGCACAGCTAACCTAAGCTTTATGGTTAAAGACTATCAGGAGTGACTCAGAACATATGTTTCTTCAGTGTTAAAATCAGCAACTCAACTGCTTTTGTTATGTGTTAGAAAATGTTGACTGCAATAAATGAAAATACTTAACCATTTGACCCTGAAGGCCACAACAAGCTCTTGAAAAGAGAGATCTTAAACAAAACAATAGAAATCACCAAAAGATGACACTGTGAAAAACAAACATTCACTGGAACAAAAAAGAGAAGGGAAGCTCACTGAAAAAAAAACAGCTCACCACATGAATCTACCTCCAGGTTGCTCCCCATCTTTTTCTCCCCACAGTTCATTTCAGTCCTTCAATAGAATGTTACATTTCCCCTCTTCCAGGCCATTTAAAATCTTTGTATTTCTCTCATACCTAACAGCACAACCAAGACTTAAGTTTTACTAGTGGAAGAGAACATGGGGAAAATCAGGGGAGAAAATCATACAGCCATTAAGGAAAGGAAGGCCACATTCTTAGAAAGGGATTTTTCTGGTCTCCAAAATAGTGAAAGGCTCAGATGAAGCATTTGTTCCAGCTGGGACGTTCCTAACAGCTATCTTCAATTTGGGTTCTCTAAGTCTTCTTGGCTTCATATTGCAGCCCTTTCCTTAGTGAGGAATTGTTGTAGTCTTGATCCCTTCTCTCCCAGGTGATTTACACGAATCTCATAATAATTCTGAGACTCTTAATTCTCCATCCAGTCTGCTTAAAAATGGCCAGTTTCTGCAAAAGTTTTTAGGAATGAACAGAGCAATTTTTTTATTTTTATATTTATATGCATAATTTATATCATGCATATATAATACATAAACAGAGAAGTTCACCCGAAGATGCACAGTATGATCATATCTATATCTATAGATATAGAAAACCGAGTTGAAGGATCAGCCGTGTGTCTGCCAGTGTCTGTAGCATTTCTTCTCAAGTTTCTGACAGATGACAGATGATGAGGACATAGATTTATTGTGAGTCTTGCAGTATGTGATCTTAATTTCAGCCTATTAAGTTGTTACTGAGCTACTTGTTCTCTGCATGCAATGTTCCAACCCATTTTGACCTTTGGAGGCTAATCATAGCCTTTATTCTTACTGAGTCTTACCTTTGGAGCTGTGGAGTGGGTAGGAAAGTCAAACTGCAATTCAGTTTTGGCTAGTTTTCAAGTTTCATACTAAAAAATATTTTGAATTCAGATTTTTGAGCTACGCAATTTTTAGCTGTCATCTGTGACAGCTCCAGAGCAATGTCCAGCATTTCTGTGAACTCAGTAAACTTGACTGAATGGAGAAGAAGCTATCAACTGAACAGGAAGCTCTTAATACTGCAAATTATTATTAGGGTGCAGAAAAAGAAAGTTAAACTTATGCAGCAGCATGATTTTAGGTCAATTCATGTGGTGAAAAATTATTAATTGAAAGGGTCTCTGAATAGAAAAATAAATAAAAAATATAGTAGAGGTTACAAGGATTTTGTTACTCCTTTCATGTGTCAACAAAAAATTGAAATTCAACTGAGTGTTCTTGCTGGGCTTGCACCCTTTTTTAAAAAGAAGCTACAAATGCAGTTTGTACATATAAAAGCATTGGCTTTACATTCTCTTTCAGTTTATTTGATAAGAAGGTAATACCATTTCAGCAGAGTGTTGAATTGGTTTGCTCTTCTTATAAAGTCTTAGAAATGGTGGAGTAGAATTTTCTCTACTTTAATTCTGTTTTCTTCATGGTTTTGATTTGGTTTTCCCTTCAGATTGATTTTCTCTGGCAGATAGATTTGCTTGGAATCTGTTTTTACACAGCAGAGACAACGCTCCAATTACCACCACATCTGTGCTTCTTGCAGTTTTCAGAGTATTTACCCTCCAAAATGCTTTTTTCATCTGGTTGAGAGAGAAGCACCCAGCACTGGATCCAAAGAAAGCCTCAACACTCACTGCTGCCCTGACACCTCACCCTGGGGGTAGTCGAAGACTGGACATCTTTAATTTGAATATTAAAAGTCCCAACATGTCTCAAGCTCTCTGTGGGGGAAGAGTTAAGAGAACTGCCTGGAGAATATCAATAAGGCTGTGTTAGTCCATCTGCCTCTCACACCCTGGGCTGATGTCTATCTTGGTGATGCAGACATGTTAACCACAATCATCGTTGCATTCCTTCAAAACCTGGCTTGAATGATGTGTGCATGGTCTCCAACTTTCAGAAACAACCAGCTTCTGAAAGCACTCTACTGGAATTTGGGGAACCTGAGTATAGCTTTCTGTAATCATAGGTGATTATGGGTGCATCTCCTACCTTGAGACTAAAGGTGAACCAGGGATATGTATCGGGTTCCTTTTTGGGGCTGGAGGGCTGGGAAGCAAGAAAGTTGCTCTCATTTGCTCTTGTTGCAGCTTCTCCATTGCAGTTTTAATAAAGATCCTTCAGATCTGAAACCATGGCTCAAACGGCTTTTGGTTTAGGCACTCGCAGTAGTTGAAGGGAATTAGAAGGCTGCTAGGTTGCTTTGTGCTTTCTATGGAGATTAGGTACTGAAGGCTCTAATATGTTTAAAGGTGATGTTGGTGCCTTATGGCTGCTGAATTATCCAACATGGGGTATTGTGTGATAAATAAGCTTTGCCACTACTGCAGTCTTTCCTTTGTAAGGCAGTATTGATCTCTGCTGTATTTCTCAAGGAGAGAACAGAGCTCAGGAATTAAACCTGAATGGAGGAAAGTGTTGCATTAAGTGCTTGGAACGTGGAGAAAGTGAGATTTAAGGAACATCTGCCTGCTGCATCTGTTGTTGTCTGGTGCAGACACCTGGGTTATGAACTCTCTTGTGAAATGCTTGCTTTCACCAGGCATTCCAAGTGTTACATGGGACAGCAGGGAAATGCCAGGACACTTACAAGTACAAGGGCAAATTATTCAAATTCTTCTTGGGACAGGGAGACTAAAAGGTGGCTCCTACCTCTCAAGACGTTCATGGCAAAGGAGGGAATTGGTCCTTGCTCAGCAATCTCCCAGCTAGACCTGTGAAAAGGAATCAGTATAGGAGTCAATAAGCACTTTCCCAAGACAATGATTTTGGTGAAAGATATATCAACATAGGGCCACATTTGTTTACCACTATATTACCAAAAATTATTGTAAATATACAGAACCTAATGAGGATAAAGGGGACTCCAGTAATATGTAACCTTAGGACTCAAAGATGTGCATGATGACTGTTACAATTATACTTTGTCATAAAAGTTAAGATTTATTTTTATCACTGCACAGCTCTGCATGGCTTAAATTACATTCATGCCCATTCTCATTATTATATGTTACAGGTTATTAGTTTGCATGCTAAAAATGTAACAGGAAAGAAAGCAGAAAATGCGTTAAGTTGCAAATCTCTTTCCTGCCCCATATGTTATAACTTAACATATAATGTATTTTATTCCTAATTAAATTAAGGCAGGTCCTTTTTGCAGTGCTTCATTATCCATTCACCACAAAGAGGCATGGCCCCATCAGTCTTGTGATGAGACGCCACCAAATAAAGTTATTATAGCAAGAAGTAATTTAGGGAGAAGCTATTAGCTGGCTTTCTACAAAAGCAGTTTCTAGTCTTATTAGTTTGCATTATATATTTGAAATTGAACTTACATAGCAGAAATTGAATTTAGGAGTGCACAGTGCTACCCATTTTTCAGCCTAACTGTAGGATGTTAAACTTCCTTTAGAGAGAATGGAGCTTACAGTCAGAGATCTTGAGATGCTCAATCAGCACCTCAGTTGAAGGCAGTGGAAGAAGTCACACATTTATGATAAAAAGGTTTATACAAAAGTCCTGCTGATGTCTATTTCTCACCTAAGTTTGGTAGCAAGTCACCAGGCCTGAAAAGAGACCTGCTATCCCTTCACATATTGCAAGTTCCTCCACAAGCTGTTCATTTACAAGAACAACTGTAGCCCTTGCATGTGTAAATTTTATCATATGCAAATAGAAGTTTACATGATTTCACTGCACAGCGGTGAGCCTCTGTGCATAAATATGCATTAGGGCTAGACTTCAGATTAGAGAAATCTGATCCTAAGAGGTCTTAACTGAGCTCTGCAAAATTGAAAACTTTTGTTACCAGATGTTGCTTTGAAGTATTTTGACTGAAATTCTGCCTGTGGGTTCACAAGGAATAAAACAAGAGAAAAAATTGTCCTCTGTTCTTACTGGGGCATTTCATACCATTTATCATAGGTATAGGGGCATTTCATACCATTTCAGCCATATTACAAGGAATCGCTGTGATAATTTATTCTCAGAATTTAGAAAGTGCAGTGAAATTCCAACAGAGGATTTTGTAATGTCCACTCAACATCAACAAGTATTCAGATTTGAAGCCAGTTTCTGATGTAATGGCTGGTGACAGATTGAGTTAGAACAGAAAAGTATTCAGTCACAGGTGTTTGAACATGAGTATTCACTTGCAAGTTATTCAGATAGGGAGAGAAAAGAGAAGGGAAAGGGAACATAGGTGGGGAGGGGATAGGATGGAAAAAGAACGCTTTGGATCTTTTGGGAAATGTGGTGTATTGGTAAAATAAACCTGGTTTCATCCTTAAAGGTGAAGCACACAGCAAACTTGATTAAAATGCCCACACTCATGACTTTTTCATGGGACTTTTTTGGATAATAACACCACTGATTGCACTGTTATTAGTTTGTTCGGTCTTGTTTTCATCTGTGAGTTAAAACTGCGTTCCATGGAGAGTCTTACCAGCCTC
Source organism: Psilopsiagon aymara (assembly GCA_024733675.1). NCBI lineage: Eukaryota > Metazoa > Chordata > Aves > Psittaciformes > Psittacidae > Psilopsiagon > Psilopsiagon aymara. The sequence goes on along the minus strand of JANRGW010030384.1, from coordinate 18,005 downwards.
CTATACTTCCTACAGCAGTCTGTGCTCAGTGGAGTGCCTCAGTATTTGTTTTGATAAAAATCAGGCCACTGACTGTAACATCCCTGTGTGCTGAAATTCTTACCTTCACCAAGTACATTAACATTGCCATTTAGAAAGGTGTAGCTTTGGGTTCACAAGACAGGGAACAAAGAAATGCTTTTGGAAATAGCATTTCCAAAATAGCTGGAGAAACTTTTCTGGCTTCTTTCAGAAATGCCACCATTTCCATGTAGTTCATGACCGTTCATATAACAAGGATCTCTGAGGTATTCTTAGCCTTAAGAAGTCCCTGTCTGCTGTCGTTAAACTTGTGCTAAAAGGTTTTGACAACAGTTATGTCCTTTTTTGGAGCCATGCTTTTCTGGAGTCCATCCTAAAGACTGTTTGAAGAAGAATTGGCTCAAGACATCTGACCCATCAACCACACTGGGAGGCAGGAGATAGCATAGAGGAGGGAGAGGATTGCTGAAGACTTTCTAGAGTATGAATGACTATATTCTATAGGGTTGAGTTCTATGCACCTACACTGTGGTCACATAACTCAATGTGGTGACATAACTTGGTATGATCATAACACTGCATGGAGAAAGTGTGAAGCCATACAGGATTAAAACCTCATACCTTTAAGGGTCTTTGGTTGCTTTGTGTATACTTTGATTTCTAGATAAACCCCATACTCTTCCTACACAATCTCCCATGACATCAGTAAGTGCGAGGCTCTGTAGAACCTTACTTGGCTGTGGTGGTGTTGACAGACTGTTGTAGTTCTGAGGTTGCCAAAGGGCCACAGCTCTCTATAAAGAACTTCTGGAACAGTAAAGGGAAATCCGAGGGAAAGACACAACACACTCACAGAGAGACATCTGGAGAAGGGAGAGAGACTCATCTATGACCTCAGACTTCCCCAGGAAACTTGAAAGAGACCCAAGTGATGGAAGTTGCTCTCCAGAAGAGTTGGCAGAGCGAAGGAGAGGGAATAAAGGAAATCACTGGCTCAAAGTACTGTGGCATTGGTCACAGCTCTGGCAGCTGCCGGTTAAAACTCATCATAAGCATGTATAAAAAGCAGGCCCATTGCTCATGCAGAAATGCCCTGAACACTGGCTGTGTAGGAGAGTGGATGGTGGTACTGCAGGGGAAAAAGGGGCCATGGCTGAAATTCATCTTGAAATTGCAGCCCCATAAAACTCATCCTCTCCTTTGGATTTGAGATTATGATGGCCAAGGAGCATGGCTGTTTAACAACACTACACTTCAACCCCTTCTCTGACGTGTGGGTTTTCAGCGCACGCTGTCTTAGTCTTCAAAATCACTTTCATCAATGGAAACAGGTAGGAAGTGGCCACTGAGGTAACAGTTCATGCAGCTGGAGGGCTACGTAATCAAAAGTAACACAGCAGCAGTAAGCCAACATACTTCATCACACTGAACCTGTCTCTCCCTAGGAAGTCCTTTGGATGATACTGACCTTGCAGTTGACATTAGATTTACAGCTCAATTCCCCTGGGTAATGATGCTGATTGCATCCACGCTAAAAGAGCAAAGTAAGTTCACTTCCTTCCCCTCTGTTGCAAGATTTCACTCACAGCTGTCACAGGGAAAGCCTATGACAGGTCCCCGAATTGCTTTAGACATTCAGCAGCTGCAGAGCTCTTTCTAAAGGATAGAAATATCTCCACTGCTCCAGAGCAGCTGACAGCTGAAGAAAGATGGTCAGCTAAATTCTTTGTTGTAACCACTCCATACACAAAGATAAGTAGAATGATTGAACAGATTTATAGTGCTTGGATACCAAACTGCTTTTCTCCCCAAAATAAGATCTGCAGAACAGATACTCAATTGCTTAATGAAAAGAAACAACCATTCTTCTGTTGACAGCAATATTACTGAAATGTAAGCAGAGCGATCCCAAATTGTCAGCTTAAGGCACATTCACCTTTCACATGTGGCCTGAGTCAAAAATCCTGGGCTCAGACTGACTGAATTTGCTGGGACAGGTATTTAGTATGCCTAGCAGTAGTCAGCTACAGTGGAGTTGTCTGCCTCTGAGTTATACTAAGGGCTTAGTTTCTAGTCAGTGCAGTTCTCATCTATCCTTCAATGGAGTCTAAACCAGAATAATCTCACTGTAGAATAGAAATCTAAAATATATCAGATGACTCATCTCTAAAAATGTGTATTTCCCCCCAACTTAGCTAAAACTGCACTTGCAGCTGAGATTGCCTGAGAACTGAGAAAACCGGGCACGTAGTAAATCCACTTAAGTACATTAGCAAAATCATCGAATGCCTTACCCATGCTGTCAGGCAAAATCCCTGCCCTGCTCTAAGCTCTTCCACTAGTTGCTACGTTAACAGTTTGTACACTTAAATCAAAGGGTCAGTGGTCCCCAGGTAAGTCATGATGAAGAAAAGGGCAGGGAGTAGGGTTTTCAGGTAGCTTTTGTTCGCTATCACTGAAGTATTTCTTCCCAAGGCCTTTTAGACAACCAGGAATAGAGAGACTGCTGCTAATTTTCAATGACATAGTAGCATTTGAATTAAAACTGCAAAGCTCTTGGTTTCTTGATGTTCCAGTGGGTGTTAGACCACCAGCAACGCTGGGAACAAGTGCTGCTGGTAAATACACTTGACAGGAAGCATTCCTAATCAACACAGCTCAGCACAAGCTTTAAAGGAGCATACCTGAATGAGATTGCCTGAGGCAATCCTGTTCAAGTATGTTGACACTGCATATAAATCTGAGGCAAGATCTCTCCTCAAAATGATCCTAAGGAAGCAGTGAGCTTTAGGGGCTAGGTGGGACACTACTCGGGGCAGTTCATGAACAGTAACCAGGTTAGGAGTCAGACTGAGGGCTATGATACAGGTTTATCACATGCCTTGGGGCTGTGAATGTACCAGCGTAGCTGCCCTAAATGTATCCTTTAGCATACGTAATAAAAGGAGGCCAGGCAATAATCTTTGGTCCCTAGTCGCTGCAGCACAGATTGGGCTCATGTGTACCCTGCTTGGTGCTAGCTCCTGTCAGAGAAGACCAACATCCATACTACACAGGACTTGGCTCTGTGCTTATTGGAAGATGGTGTGGGGGAAGAGAGCAAACAAGGGAGCCTTGTGCATGTACTGCCTTATTCAGGCACTGCCTCTGTGTAGTAGAGCCCTAAAACCTTTCCAAATTTTATGTTGGAGAGAAAGAGTTAGGGAGGCCTGTTCAGAGCCAAAGTACCAGCTAATGACTGAGTGGAGTGGAAAATCAGAGTTCCATTTCTTACAACCATTCTTTGGATCTCATATTTATCTGTATCTGTGAACTCTAAGAGGCCATACTTTGACTGCCATTTCAATATAACAATATAAACCTAATCTGGGAGGTTACTAGATTGTGTAAATTCAGTGATTCACACATAAATACTATTTTAAGTATATGTTTAAGTATCTTGTCTTGCTGAATCTTTATGCCTTATTCTCAGAAAAAAAAGTGGTGTCTGAGACAAAACAGCATATCAATGCTAACCCACAGTACTTCTTACATGCTGTGTGTTTTAGGAGAGCCAGACAGCTTTCTTTGGGAAGCAGTGCAGCCAGCTATTGCCATATGCTGTGTGGGTTCCCTCTTTCCGCTCGTCAAAGGAACTGACAGCCTGGCCTGGCCAGAAAAACAAAACAGTGTAGTTTACATGCACTAAAAGAGGTTTTGAAAGGTTTGTTCAAAATAAAAAACTAGGCCTTACATGGGAAAATTCAACAAATGTCAGAATAGCTCAAAACCTGGGACACTGGTGACCCATCTTCCCACTGGAGTCAAAGTACCATTCTTCCTTGGCTTCTCCTCTGACCACAAAGGACCCTTGGCCATAGGGACATTGAGTACTTCAAACAAAGATACGTATTTTATCCCTTTTGTCTAAGAGCCTACCTTTCATTACTGACGACATGGCTTTGACTAGCCATTTTCTGGTAAAAAATTATCCTTTTCTTCCTGTTATTCGGAGAGGCTGAACATTACAGTAGCTGACTTGCGCACTATCCTCTTTTCTTTAAAAAAAGAAGTCAGCTCCCACTTACATATTCTTAGATCACCACAGACTTGATCTGTGCAAACATTTGCACAGGTATGTCAGTGGGAGTTGTACATGTGGAGAGCTGAAAGCTGTACCTGTTAAATATCCCTGTTCCTAATGTGAGGATTACTGTTCTGGGTTTCACATAATGTCTTTGTTCCTTTTTACTACATTGTCTGCTCACCCAGAAGCTATTATTCAGTTAAGTACTTAGTTGACATCAAAGGCATTCTACTGAAATCTACAATGCCAACATTTAGCTGAACTCCTGCCCTCCTGAAAAAGGCAAGTATAAGATAATGCACTGTGACTCTCAGCTACCTGGGCTATTGGTTAACCATGCCTGAACTTCAGAGGTGGCTCAGCCTGAACTATGCTGTTGGAGGAAGCACATGGAAAAACAGCTGTCTTATTTCCAGGACCAAAAATAAGTCCATTTGTTCTGGGGCTATGCCAAATTGAATTTAAAAACTACTTTGAATAAAAGTCACTCCATCCAGAGCTGGCATAGGAACCTCTTTTGAATATTACCTGGACCAAGGTCTGGACCCCCACCCTATGTTCCACATTCAATCAACTCAGATTGAGCTGGGATCATTAGTTCGAGCCATGATGGAACAAGGTAGATGCATCTTCCTATTTCCTGCTAGGAATCATGACCAAGATAACAAACTCTGCCAGAATCACCTTCAAGATAACTGTGCAAAATGCTGAGGCTATGACTAGTCTCACGACAGCCAGGCTGTCATATGCAGACTGGATAGGGTGCATTGACTCCTATGACCATGGGTAATGAGGGATGGGAGAGAAGGATTCTTTTGGCCAGGTGGTGCCATACAGTCAGGATGTGGGACTGAGTCTGGGAAAGTCCTCCTGAATCCCTTGTTACAGGCGTACCTTAAGCATCTTCACAGCAGTGAGGGTCTCAGACTACTGAGTTTGGATCAGAAAGGCCTGTCAGCATTTAGTCTCCGCATTGTTAGCTTAGTTGTGAGGTCAGATTTGAATTGGTCCCATGCATTTGCACTGTCCCTTTGCTTTTAAGTGATTCCTCCAGGAACACAAAGCATGAAGAGCGCAGTGCTGTGAGAGCCCAGTGGCTACACAGCAGCCTGCCTGGGCCTGGGGTCAGCAGGAAACAAAACTAATATGCTTTTATGAACCCATCCATTCCAGGGTACTGGTGCTACCTGGGATTTGCTGTTATCCAGAGAATTCCAACTTACCAACACCCTTGGATTATGGAGTGGTGACTGTGATGTCATAGTCACACTCCAGTAAATGAAGTGTAATAGTTAAAACCACACAAATCTCCACTGTTAATTGTAAGTACAGGCTGAGTAATAACATGATGCTTCTTCAGCCTTACACTTAGCAATTCATATAACAGATGCAGCTGCAGTAGGCTACATGGAGTATTAGATTTTGCTTTTTCTGATTAATATATCACCCATTTTACTCCTACCTCCTATATTGAGATGTTTAGGAAAATTAATTCATTTTAAAGTGTCTGAAAGTAAATTTGCTATGGACTTTTTGCCTACTGCATTTTTCTAAGCACATTTTCCTAGAGTTATGTTAGTACAGATGTGCATCACAAAGTTCATTGCAAATACAGTGTATTAATTAATTTTCTACCTATTTCAAAAATGCCTGCAGTAACATATCTTCACCCACAGACCAGAGCACTGAAGTAAACTAGCCTTGTTCAGTCTATGCCAAAATATATGTATACGTTATATATATGCAAGACACGTGGAAGGAAATAATTTGAGTGACTTCTGTTTTGGACAAAAGGCAAGATCTAGGAAAAACAGACATCTAATTTTATTATGAAATTACAGCTGAGCTGCCTGAGGTTTCTCATGCAATTTTGCATCATGAAGCTGCATTAGAATCTGGTTTTCCAGGCAGTTTTCCTACAGCTCCAATGAAGTTGATTTATGATCTATCCACTTCTACTTGTTACAGTGACAATATTAGCCAAGCTTCTTCGGTATATATCCACTTTTAGATTTTCTTAGAAAAAAAAAAAAAATATTTACTCTATACTCTTACCTGGAGTATGGTTTGTAGTCACGCTTTATTCCTCTTACCATATATAGGTTAGAGGAGAAAGTTAAATGAATATTTTTTAGGCAGTTTCCTTCACTTAGATCTTAAAGCAGTATTGCTCACTTCCCTTACAGAAAAAAAAGAAAATAAATAAATAAAATAAATCCCTTCTCTTTATCCAGAGTCCTTATTTTCCCCTCTCCCCAAATTAAAGGCACTTACCGAAAGCACCCTAAGCTATAAAACTAAAGGGCCAACAATCCTGCTGTGCTTCATAGAACAGTAAAATCTAATGACCCCTGCACCAACTGTAGAAATTATTGGACTCCTAGCACATCTAAATGCCCAAATTAGATAAGATTAATTCAGAAGAAGGTGCAGATGGGGCACAAGACTTCTCATTCACACCTGCAGCAGCTGGTATGTTGATTTGTGTGCTGCTGCCTTCCTGCAGGTACATGGACGCTATCTAACCAGGCAGCTGCCTCCTGTCTGGATGCTCTGCTGGGGCAGTTTTTCCTAGCTGTAACAGGGAGTATTGACTTCAGGGGGGAATAACAGAAGAAAGGGGAAAGGATGCAATACCTTCTCCTCCTTCATATGAAGTTGAGGATGATGAAGAAGAGGGAGATGAATATATTTCCCTTTTTCCTTCCTACGGGAAATCAATTCCTAGTCTCTGGAATTAGGGACACCTTTGTGTGGTGTCACTTGTACATAGCTCATCCATTCACTGGGACTGATCATGGAGTGAGCACTATAACTGCAGTTCCAGTTTGGTCAATTCAAAATACAATTAAAGAAGGGAAGTTAAGTGGCATGATATAAATGAAAACTGCAGGACAGAGAAGTAAATGTCTGTAATCTGCATTTTGAATCAGGCAGGAAAGAGCTGTGGGGACATTCAAAGTGTGAAATATTTTATCTAAAGCTGAAGAAAGGAGTCCATTTGTTTCACAGTAAGAGTGATGCTTGCCGCTGAAGAAAACATATTTTATTATTTTTTTCCTGCATTGTGTGTTTGCTGCCTTTGTATTTGAGAGCTCTGTGTGGTACCTGGAACATTCTGCATGGCTTTCAGATGCATTAATTGTGAAGCTGGTGAAAATAAAATAGACAGTGGCAGACAAAAGCAGCAGCAAAAAAAAAACTACCAGTGGTTTGCACAGAGAGGGGAGATAACAGGCAATACAAGGAAAGCTGCAGATAGGCATACCTTGATGATTTCTTTCTGATTCAGTTGATGCATGATAATTGACAGAGCTCCACTCTCAAGAGTAAGCAGGGGAAAGAGGAAGGAGAGAGAGCGAGATAAAATCAGACAGAGAAGACTCGGTTGCTATTTATTTCAATAATTTCTATCTGCCAGCATTAAGCTTTTGTATCTTTGTTATTCTAGTGGTGATAGATGGAGAGGTAAGAACATTGAAACCTAAGCTTTATCATCACTTATCTTCTCAACAAAAGGCAGGCAAAATAGCAACTTCCTTAATAAGACAGGATGATAATGGATAACGCTGGGATAAGTGGTTTCCAAGGACACCACCTTCGGGAGGAGGCAGGGTTTGCAGTGCCGCCTTGGCAAAGACAGTGCTCAGGAAAGCAGCAGCTTTTTCTACCTTCCTTGTGGGTCAGCAGCACTGTACATATGTGCTGATCCTAGTGGATGGGTGGTCTCACTGGTGCTCAGGAAGCTGATCTCAGCACAGTTCGTGCTTCTGTTTCCTGATGCTGGAAAACAGAAGACCTGTTTTCCACTCACAGAGGCCTGAAGACACTGCAGCGTGGGGCAGTCTGTAGAGATTTGTAGCCTTATCCTGCCCATGTCAAAAGGAGTGAGGTATTTCCACCAGTGACTGAGCCAACCACTCTTAGACGTCTAGGTTAATTGTTTTGAATGGAGGGAAGGGTTAAATGTGAGCCTACACATCTTCTTGTTTCAAACTCCTGTAATGCTTGAGAAAAAAGGCTGAATGCAATCTATCTTGGGAAATGGAAAAGTCTTGCTTCAACTAGACACTTTTAAGCAAATATAAATCTTTTTTCAGCAAATGATTCATAAGCAGTTGTTTAGACAGTGTTGAATTAGGGCCAAGTTTACCTCGTGATATTAGATTGTGATTTTTTTTTTCCTATTACAAAGTAGTGACAAAGGCAAGAAAACATTTTTGTTAATAAACATATTAGAGGATCTGAGAAGAGCTCGTAGAAATTTCACTTTGGTTTTCCAGTAGAACTAAAAATGCAGAAAATGGTAATGGCTGTCTTTATCTCCTCTAAACTTGTTTGATTTCTGGAAGATATATGCCTTTTCCTTTTAGAAAATTAGATGATGCTTTTTGGGGAATGGACAAAATTCGAAGGGTTAGATAGCAAAATCCTACATTGCCAAAATGCATCTTATTTCAGTGAGGCATCTTGTTAAAGTAGATTGAGATGAAGTGAAGACAAAGTCTTGGCAAAGTTATTTTGACAGCATCACTTAATGGAGAAGACAGTTCTAATGTTTGAGGATTTATGCTCTTTAGAAAAAGAGAGAAATCATATCGAAACTTGGCTCAAGTAATCTCAGTTCAAACTGGGATGAAATTCTTCTGTAATACTCATTACTTTTGAGAGTTTTAGCTAAAACACTGGTTCAGGGTCATGTCATTGCCAAATCGAACACAACTGCACTGAAAACATGCTATCCCACCAAGGTAATTCCCTATTGCCTGAAAATGCAATAGGTTGCTGAGTATTACATGAAGTGACAATGACCATCTGCCTAATTGCAAATAAATTGTAGGTCGGGTTATACTGTTGGGGTAACTCATACATCCCTACAGTTCTCCTGAAACCAGATACAAGATCAGCTTTATGAACTCAGAGGACTTTGAATGCTAAATAGATCATTAGACCCATTATTTTGACCTCTTTGGTGTCCCTCACCATTCCAGCTCACAAACAGCTATTCTTGTTTAGTCCAGAAATTCATGTTTGTTTGAAACATTTATTCTAGAAAGCTGTACTGACTTTAAGGATAGACAAATGGAAATTCTGTAATTTCCTTTAGGATTTTTTTCCAGCAGTTGCATCATCATGCTAATACAAAACATGTCCTTCTTTCAAATTTGGCTTTGCTTTCACTTCCAGACATCAGATCTTGTAATCCCTTTCAGAAGCAAGACTTTTCCTGTACATCAGTATTCCCACAGCAACAATTCAAGATGATCCTAATCTTCTCCATTATCTGGATGGGCAAATCTAAGTGTCCTGGTTTAGGACATCTTTCTCTAACGCTAAAATATTTTTTGTAGCTTTCATTTGCAACTCTTTTTAAATGAATGTGGTGTGAAACATGGATTAAGAGCTGTCATGAGCAAACTCAATAGATAGGGCATTAGCTTTCTGATTTGGTGGCTGTCATCATCTTTTTTCTTTCTTTTCCTGTTCAGGAAATATGGCTTTAGTGGAGAAAAATAAATTCATGTATTGTCTAATGTGTAACACATCAACTGTACTACAGCACAGGCACATAGACTCTGATGTGCATTGAACATATTGCATCTACTGCACAATGTACAAGCTGTACATTTGTTCAACACTGCCTGGATAGAAATACAGACCTTTGACTATGCGCCAGCTGAAGTCTCTTCTTCTCCATTTAGACTTGAGCAACCTCAGCCTTTTGTAATTCAGGAGACACATAGGTGTCTGCCATTTGTATGTTCATGCTATGGCAGCTTATCTGAAGGACAAATATTACCTCCACCATTGCTTGGCTTTACCTGCTCACATTACCTGCTTGCTGTCCTTAATTAAGTCACAGACCCCACACATGTGTATTTTTCACCAATGTCATTTTTCATAGATTAACACCTGTTTTTCACTCTACACACAGTGGCCCATAGGAAGGAAAGGACCCTTGTTGCTATTTCACTTGAGCAGAACCTCTGCACTCTGCAATGGATCACCTTCTATCCAGGAGCACTAGGATGGAGCAGAGATTTGGGCATAAGCTGCAGAGGCAGAGGGGTGAACCACTCAACAGTTTCATAGGAAAAGTTTCTCTCAGATATCTATGAATTCAGTTGCCATATTAGTACATTCTGTCGAATTATGTATATAACCTGTGTAGATTATAATCCTTGTAAAGTCACTGTGCCCAGAGAATTAGCTAATCAATCCCTGTCTGAGTGACTGAGTACTGACTAGCAATCTGCCTACAGCATTTACTTCTTTAGCTTTTATTTTCATCTGAAAATGTAAAAAGCTGGCATACAGCTTAGAGAATGTTCAAATTGTTTAAATACAACATACCCAAATACAGATGAAGTGCATGTAATTTATAAAAATCTTTTTTAAACAGATGGAATGTGACATGGTTAGAGAACAAGGTAAAGAAAGCTATTAGAAAAGAAACTAAACACTTTCTAGGTGGCTGAGCTTATGCTCAGAAGAAAAATAATTAAATAATATGTTCTATCAGAGCAAGTGCACAAGCAGAATGCAAACCAAAGTCATACTGAATAATAGCTTAATGTTATTTTTGTTTAAATCTTAGAATAACCTTTCCAGTTGCATTGTTTGCAAGAATCTTGGAGTGTCAAAAGATGATTAAGCTATAACAAGACGTCCTAGAAAAATTGGATTGAATAAGACCACTAACCTAGTGAAGTATAACAAAAGGCATAGACTAGATGGTATTCACCAAAACCTAAAGGTTCTGAAGTATAAAATAGATGAGCTACTAGGTAATGCCTAGTCTTTTTTTGAAACTATCTTAATACCAGAGAAGTAGATGGCTATTTGAGACCAAATATGTTGATTTAAAAGATGGTTGCAGAAGAATCACGGAATTTCAGCTTTGGGGAAGAATAGTACTCATACTGGCTAAACTGTCAGTAGCTGTACTGTAAAACAAAACTAGTAGGCATGTGGATGAAAACAGTGATATAAGAGGAAAAGTCAAGACTTGTAGAAAAAAGCTCATGCTGTACAAGTCTATTACAGTACTTTGAAGGAATCTTGTCTGTAAACAAAGGACTCTCTTCAGATGACAGATTTCCTTACATTTCTTAAAGGCTTTGAGAAACTGTTTTACCAGAAATGAGAAGGTCTTTGCATGGATGAGCAGGTAGCTGAGAAGTAGGAATAAAGGGCAGGAGTGTATGGGGGTGTCACCATTGCCATCGTATGAATGGTTCCAGCATATGCACTTTTCAGATAATGCATAGAGGATGTGGGAAGAGTCCTATCAGTGAGGTGGGGAAGCTTGCTGTTCTCTTATTATTCATAGTAGTAAAAGTCAAGCTGACTGCAAAGAATTGCAGAAGAATGAAACTATTATGTGACTACATGATAAAATGGCTGATGAAAAGATGAAATCTAAAACCCAAGTGTGAAGCAAGGCACTTAGTTTAAAAAATGCAAAAAAACATTAAAAAAAGCAGATTCATAACTTTGCGTACATGATGATGGGCTCCAAGGTAGTTATTACCTCTCAAGAAAAACATCTTGAGGTCAGAAAAGTCACTTGCATACACCTATTAGTTACATGTTCAGTGAAAACTGGGAAAAAAAAGCAGAATAATGGAGAATAGAGCAGAAAACATCACTATGTCGTACGTGAATCTTTTAAAAGATCCCACATCTGAAGTAATGTTTGCCAATTTAGTACTTCATCTTGAAAAGGATACAGACAATTGAAGAATGCTCAGGGAAAGTCGCAAAGGTGAACAGAGGTAGGAAATTATTTCCATACAAGTGACTAGATTGAGTAGAACCACTGAGCAGAGATAAAAGTTGCTAATGTCACAGTGGCAAGGTGATGATTTAACGTAGCCCTCAGAATACTGGAATTACAGGTGACGAGATGATGTGAGGTGGCAAGCTTAAAAAAAAAGGAGTATGTACTTTTTGCACAGGTTTTGTAAGTGCTAAAAATTTGCATAGACTTAAAGAAATTCTTTACAGGTTCAGGGAAGAAAATATTATGGAGTGCTGTTGCACAGAGGTGCTACCCCATACACCTGGAGCAGGCATGGCCGAAGGCTGGGAGAGGGCCAAGGGGCAGCTGCATTGCCTGTGAATGCTCTCCTCTCTAGTTGTGTCAGCGCAGCACTCAAGAATGGCATCAAATACATTTTTCTGTAGGTTCTTGGAGAGGAAAAAAGACTGCCTGAGGCACAACTCGTTCTTCATACCGCCAGGGAAGGTTGTATGGTTACCAGCTCAGGGAGAGAGTTTTGATAAGAAAGCTCAGTAGAAAGGCAACTTGCATACCTCATTAAAAACAGAGCAGAGGCTCAGTCCCCTGCCACCTTCTCCTGTGTGGACAAACCCACACCACAGCCTATCATCCTCACTGAGCCCTGTGTGGTGCACACAGTGGTGCTGTAATGTGGGCTCCTCCCACCCGTGGGGATCCCAAGCCCCTCTGAAGGGTAGTGCTTCCAGGAGCTTCCAGCCACACCTTCCATCTTGCAGCTCCGCTGAAATTCAGCATCTGTTCTGGCATTGCCTGTTGGGGGTGTCTGGCCTCCAGGGCCATCCGTTTCTCCCCAGCCACGTGGAAGCTGACAGCTTGGTTTGAGCGAGGGTGAAGATGTACGAGCTCCTGGTAACACTCCTTTGCTCTGGCTAGAGAGTGCCTGGGGGTCTTTAACATTAATGAAAATCAGGCCCTTTGTATTCAAAATGAGGATGAAGTTGCTGCATGATTAAAATAATCTAATGGCAGGAAGTCCAGTGAGAATTTGCAGCTTCCTCCATAGTTGATTTTCAAATACAAATACTTTTAAAAGCAGTAATGTATCTGTATAATGCACAGCTGATTTGCAGCCTAAGTGACAAACATCTTGGGGTTTAAAAAATAATCTCTTCTATTCAGTTTTTTCCTGTATCTTTCAGAAAATGTATTCACCACAGCCTGAGAGACCATAGCAGCCCCAGTGAAGGATATTCTCATGCAACAGCTGCTGCAAACTGCTATATTACCACAGCAAGTCAAGTAACAAGAATACAGCGAGGTGCAAAATGATACACTCGGCATTACCATATATATTTATCCAGGGTAGAGCTCGGTGTAAATAATATATGAGGAATGACTCTTTACTGTATCCTAAGGGAGAAACAGTGGTTACTACAGATCATTTTAATAGAACATAGTGTCTAGCAGGCCTTGGAAAATTCCAGCTATAAAACTTCTGCCATAATGTAAAGATGTGCTTGCCTACGACCTAACTTTTACAGATGCTTGGATCACCCATAAAATGCATTTTGGGCAATATTTATTTGCAAATAGTTCATCTGAATTTACATGGAAGTGCAAAATTCACAAGAAAGCTGCTTAACCCCAAAGGTCTCACACGGAAAGCTTTTCCTCAGCCACCACCCTTTTTGTCTTTTGTGTATGGAGACTCAAGGTGACTGTGATGCGTCTCGGATGCCAAGAAACATGATGGAGAGGTGGCAAAGAAAGCTGCTTGCAGGACTGAACACACAGATGTTGGAACTGTAAAGGAAGGAATGGGGTTGGCACCACTTACAGAAGTGTTCAGAAAAAGATCTGTTGAAGAAGCAGAAATAAAAAACATGGATACAAGGATAGTTAGAAAAGAGTTGTTACTGTCAGAGACTATAGTTCACAAGGTGCTGAAAAATACTGAGAAATAACACCAGAAGAAGACTAAGCATCAGGGAGGATGGGGGGGGGGACGGGACGACAGAGACCTAGAGACACCGCCAACAGAAGTTGTCAGCAAGTGTTCAGGGAGAAGTTGAAGACGGGCAGAGAGCAAGCCAGAAAATGGATGGGGGAATATAAACTTGAATTCATCATTGTCATCAGCATTCCCAGTGAGCTGAGTGGAGAAGGAAACCAGGGGGTGATAAAGTCATCAGGGAAGCATGTGAGTACAGCCCTGGTAACATGCTGGGTGTGATGGGTAATGGCTTGTAAAGCTGGCTTAGGTAGTGAAGTGATACAAACACTGTTTTTTCCCTCAGAAACATCTGAGTATTTAAGGAGCGGCCCACTTCAGGAAAGATAGCTAAAAAAGAAATAAAGACAGCTAAAAGCAGATTTATCAATGGGGAAAAGACCCTGGGAATAAAGAGCAAGTGAGAGACCTCAAAGTCAGAGTGACAAAGCCAAGAGAGAATGAAGGAAGAAAAGACATGCAGACCATGAAGAAGGAAAGAAGGAGGAGACTGCAGTCAGCCACTGTGTCACAGTTTGCTGGTGTGGGATTCAATCTGGGAGCTGAAGTCATAGCTAATGGAGCAAAGGGGAAATGCTTGCAGGAAATTCTTCCAACATCACTGAGTCCTCGGTGGGTGGGTAACCATGGGTAACCATGCACTGGCGTAGGTTAATCAAAGCTGGAATGCAAAATGAAGTTTTGGGAAGAGATTGAGCACGTGAGGGGAAAGCAAATGGAAGAGAGAAGAGTGCAAAACCTCAAGGGCAGAGAGCAGATTGAAGAGAAGACCTGGCGACTGAGCCAACATAGCCTCCTCCACAGAAGAAAAGTGCCTGAAGCCACTTGTTACTCATGTTCCAGAGAGTGTGGCATGGAAAGTAACTGAGAGGAAGTTATAATCAACATAGAGTCATCATAAATGATGAAACATCCCCCCCATGATCACATTAGCATCTGAATCACTCAGCTTCTTCATTAGTCTGTGCTGAAAAAAAGAAAGGGAAAAAATGAGGGCTTTTTTGTGGGTTTGTTGGGTTTTCTTTTTCTAATAAGGAGCTCTTTTTCTGAACAAGCAAGAAATCACAAACAAGCATCCCAGAAGAGAGTTCCTGCACAGAGCTCATTGCAGGTTAGTTGTACATCATTTTCTATTAAATGTTGGACATATTGTTGCCATTTTACATTTCCCAGTGGAATTATGTTTCTACTGCGATTCCTTTCTCCTGACAGCTCTGGTAATACTCTGGATGTGGTGGGTAGTGGCTTGTAAATTCTGCTTAGGAGAAGAAAATATTTTTTTTAAAAAAAAAAAAAGCAAGAAGAAAAGAGAAAGAAGTTGTCTTTAATTTGGTGTTGTGGAAAAGCTACTTTTCTTCCACTCTGATGGCTCTTTGCACATGACTACCAGGACACATCTGCCTCTGCCCAGGCATGGGCAGTAACCGGGCCAGGGGACATGGGAGTTTCCTTTCCTTTTCATGAGCAACAGCCAGCATATTGAGGCACATCTCTGAGAACATGGGTTTTTGAACATGAGGGCATTCACTTGCTGTGGGTCCTCCTATGGCTTTGAGATTGAAATTATGCTTCCTATTTTCTGTCAGTAGTAAGGTTTCTCACAACAGGAATGTGTCCTTGCTCTCTTTGTGTCATGTAACAGACAAAGTCAGTAGCACTTCCTTTTCCATGAGTGGCCCATTAAAACCTGATTACACCATTTGTTTTCAGACATTTGGGACAATGTTTTTCATTGCAGGATTGAAGAGATGGAGGGAATAAAGTGTGGAAGAAGCCAGCAGCCTGTCTTGGCCTCCTGCTTCCTTCCCAAGCCTGGAAGAGAGTGTCTGACCTCACATGCAATAAAGATATAGCCATGAGCTTGGCAGTTAGAGGCTGCCTGTAACATGAGCAATATCTCCTATCATGATTTCTGAACTTTTCTTCCTGTATCCATCAATCCTTTGTCCCTGAATGGCAAAACTGATGCCAGGCACCTCTTTTTCTCTCAGGGCTATCATTAGTTGTCCTTTAGGTAGCAAAACCTTGTACACACATGTGAAAGGGAGAGCAACAGGGAGTACAAATGGTGGGTACCATGCTGAGTTTGGGTATAGGAGACTTTGCTCTGAGTCCTGGTTGCAGTAAGTCACTAGTCTTCTATATCTGCATCCTGACCAAAAGTACAGCACCAGGTAATATGAGGAATTTTGAAAGAACAAAAAATTTAAAGAATTTAAAGCATTTAAACCCTGATATTTTATTTATTTATTTATTTTACATTTTACCTGAGAATTGAAACAAAACATTTAGGACTAATTCTGCTTTTACAGCAGCCTAAAAAATGGATTGCAGTGGAAAGGAACTAGAATGGAAAAAATCAGTTTAACTTACCATATATTCCCTTCCTGTCTGAACTATTCCCATTAGCCTCTTACCTCTATTTGTATACCATGCTCTCAGGCCTTGACAACCCAAAGTTTTCACAGCTACGTGTTTTATGCTATTAAATTAAAAGCTGATTTCACTGAGGTCAGCAGTGACTTTCCCTTTGCTTTTACAGCTCCCAACATGATGGGACATAGCCTTGAGTAAAGCTTTAAAGATACAATATAATGCAAAGTGCCTATCAGTAACAGCAATATCACATTTTCAATATTCCTCTTGAGAAATTATTTAGTATGAAAAAAGACAGAAAAAATGTCTTTAAAGCCAGAAGAGACTTTGTGGAAACAACCTGTTAGGCCTCTGTGTAACATGAATACAGGGCACAGCTTTGTATTAATTCATCCTTCAGGTGCAACAGCTGTAGCTGGATTAGAACTATTTTGGTGTGAGGGGATTTTCTTTTTGGTCAAAGGTTGCGTCTTAGCGCTAGAACATCCACCATATGTCTCAGAAAGAATAGGTGTAGTGTAAATCCTTCTGCATCCCAGAAAGGCAGAAGTACAGCATTTCAGAAAGGACAGCAAAACTGCTCACTAAGTCAACTAGTTGCCAAAGAGTATTTTCACAAGGCTGTGTGCTCATGCACAGACAGCATTAGGTGATTGTCAATGCAAATTACAATGGTCAGTGACAAAACAGTCAGTAAAAATTTCTAATATCAATTTTGAGCTCACTGATGGGTATGTGTTTGTCACATCATGGCCATCTGGACTTCCTCAGGTGCTGCACTGGATACTTTTGTGCTTCTCCTGACACCCAGGGCAGGGACAGCAACACACATATAACCACAGGATCATGGAATCAAGTAGGTTACAAAATACCTTTAAAATCGTTAAGTCCAATCATTACTGTGGGACTGCAAAGACCACCACAAAAGCATATCACTAGCCCTAACACTGCACCTTGAGGCACACTATTAGTGACCAGTTGCCAAATAGATATAACACCATTTACCACCACTCTTTGGGTTTGGCTATCCAGCTGGTTCCCAATCCAGTGAAGGATCCACCTATCCAGGCCATGAGAAGTCAATTTCTCCAGGAAGACGGCTGCAGGAGACAGTGTCAAATGCTTTACTGAACTCCAAATAGACAATGTCCACAGCCTTTCCCTCATCAACCAGGTGGGTCACCTTATTGTAGGAAGAGATCAGGTTGGCCAAGCAGGATCTGCTCTTCATGAACCTATGTTGACTGGGGGTTATCCCCCCATTTTCCTGCATTTACTTTATGATCTCACTTAAATCATCTGCTCCATGACCTTCCCCACCACCGAGGTCAGACTGACAGGCCTGCAGCTCCCAAGGTCTTCCTTCCTGCCTTTTTGGAGAGAGGTGTCATGTTGGCCAACCTCCAATTCTCTGGGACCTTCCCACTAGACCAGGACTGCTGATAGATGATGGAGAGTGGCTTAGCAAGTTCCCCTGACAGTTCCTTTAGCGTTCTTGGTTGGAACCCATCTGGCTCAATAAACTTCTGCACATCTAAGTGGAGCAGGAGCTCACTGACCATTTCTTCCTCAACTACGGGGACTCCCAACCTGCTCTCCATCTCTGACATCCAACTCAGGTTCAGCAGTAGCAGTCATTTTTCTCCTTCTTGGTAGATGGTGCAGTGCTGTGGTTTTGACTTTCAGCCTGGGAACAACACTGATAACACCAATGTTTTCAGTTATGGCTTAGTGATGTTTGGTCTGGCCAAGGACTTTCTGAGCCTCATGCTCTGCCAGGGAGG
>JANRGW010030383.1:0-74738 GCA_024733675.1 Psilopsiagon aymara | reverse complement strand
CTCCCCCCCCCGCCAGCTCTCCTCAGCCTCATATCTCACAGCACTTCATGAGGCTTTGTTTAACACCACACTTCTGGAGGAGGCCAGAACTGGTAATGCAAAGAGAAAAGCGTTTTCAGGCTCAGAGACCTGCAGTTAGGCACGTAGACCTGTGTTTAAATGTCAGGGCAATGCAGACTTAGACCTGCATCCGTGTGTGATTTTATTGCCATGACCATCACTGGTTTCCTTGGGTCTGACGGGGACCCTTTTGTGGTGGAGAAGTGTGTGAATGTGTATGTGTGTGGTTTCTGTTTGCAGCACAAGGAGCGTTGACTTTGTGTACAGCATGTAAATGATGCTACTCAGCTCCTCAAAGCTAAGCACACGTGCAAGGCTTGGAAAGTTCAAGCTCACAGATGCATGGGCTGCAAAAGTATTGGACACGTGTATCTCCCTCTGCAGGAAGCTGGGACGATCACTGGACTTCCCATGACTCAGGATTACTTGACTTGCTTTAAGGCTCAGCCACGTATTAACATAAATGGCTTTCCATTCTTTGTGATCACAATGCTGGGACTAGAAGAAAAGGGGTTTTCTCTCTTCAAGCAAGACTGTTACTTTTCTTGAGCTTTGCATAAAATTCATCAGTATTATCAAATCTCTCTTTCTTCAGAAAGATATCTCAGGAAATGTTTGTTTAAAGCAGCTTGACCAACATTCTTATCAACCTCCATTACATCATCCCGATAATTTTTTCTTCATTTGCTAAAAGATAGGCTTCTAGTAAGGAACTCAATTGTCAGGGAAAAAAGTAAGTTGGAAAATTGTTTCAATAAAATGCTGATTCACTTTGTTCTTCTAAAACAATAATAATAAAAATGTGGACAGAATTTTAATTGCAAATGCTGCCAAAACCACTAGCTTTTGAGTTTCATGGTTTTCCCTATAACTTTGCCCTCTTTCTTTTTACTAACACACTCCACTGCTGTGCTAGGAGCCACACAAATGAACGGGAAAGCACCCTGAAGAATTTACAACCAAGTAAACAAAATCAAAGATAGGCAGAGACTCACTGGACCGGTACTGCTGAAATTTGGTTTGCGAGATGCATGAAACAAAACAAAAAGATAAAAATGGTTTCGGAAGGAGCTAATGTCAGTCACACAAGTTGGGGGGGGGGGGGGGGGCGTCAGAGAGCCCTCTGTAAGGCTCTCTGAAGTCATCTCACTCTCCACAAATTACTCTCTGCCCAGGCTTTTCCTCCCCTCCTAGTTGTGACAAAAGAGCTCCAGTGTTGGGTCCCTCGCTGTGCTGTGCTGGTTGCCTCCCAAGACACGTGCATGTTCCTCTCCCTCTCCTCCTTCCCAGTGCAAGACATTTCCTGGCCCTGGCCTCTTGCAAGAGCTGCCCTTTGGTCACTTTCCCTCTCCCTCTCTTCTGGTTACATGTTTTCTGGAACGGTGTTCCCTATCTTCCTGCCTGGACCACGGGAATGCCTGCAATTTTTCTTTGCCTTGCAAGTGGGAAACTCCCAAGAAATCTTTCTGCAGGGCTCAGACATTAGAAGGGCATCAATATCCACGTGCTAGCAAGCGTTTAGACGGGATCTTCAAAGGAATCTAGGAAAGACTACCAACAGGCTTCAGAGTAACTCGTGCACCCTGCTTCCTCAGTCACTCTAAGTGTCAGGGCTCGCTGTGGTGTGTCTCAGCATGCAAGCTGTGATGAGACAGTGGAATTGTGATTCATGAAAGACTGCTGCTGGATCAAACTTACCTACTCCAGATTATTTGTTTGGTGCTTCAGGGGTTATTTTTAAGTGGGAGAAAATGAAGTGTACTTTCCTATGTCATTTATTGGTAAGTGCAGGAAGCATACATGACCTTCTGTATTTAGTAACCCATCTGCATCGGTTTCTTTTTTTAAAAGATTGATTTCAGGGTACAAAATCTTCTTTTCTTTTTCAGACTTTGCTTGCCACAGAGTTTACCTGGAGAACAGGGCAAATAATGAGCTCGCTCATTAGCTATTGGAGCCAATTAGCTAAAGTTGCTACAAACAGCTCCTCTAGATAGCATGGTGGTTTTCCAGGGCTTGTTTTTACCTCTGAATATTGAGTCAGGAAGAGAAAAACAAGCTGATGGCTCACTCATCATCCCCCTTCCCACCCCATGTACCCGGAGGTGATGGAGGATCCCCTCCAGAGACCAGGGTCCCATAGGGACCTGCACCCAGCTGCTGTGAGTGTACTTGGCCCCCGTCCCAGGCCCAGCCAGCAACCAGTGCTACGGCACTGTTGCCCTGGCTTAGTAGAGTCACTGTTGTTTTATAAGTTGTAGTAGCTTTTTATTTTGCTGGCACAAAAAGATAACTTTTCGTTGCATGGCTTGCTTTTGCTCAAGCCTTTTATGCCCCCTCAAAGTCAAAGAGTGGAGAAACTTCCAGGTTATGCAGATAAAACTTTTACAAGGCAGTGTTTAAGGGTTTCAGGGTATTTGCTCTGATGGGTTTTGAGTGCTGTAGTCATAAGGATTTTTTCCATCCCTTCCCTTAGGTCATTCACTGGGAGAATTTATGGTTAGGGATTTTTCCTTAGCATTCAGCAAGTTTTTCTTCTTTTCATCTAAGTTGCCTAGTTACTGTAGACTATTACAGTTTATGAATGTGTGTTTATAGTATACAATATAGAGATAGATGCATGTGCGTATGTTATACGTATGCCCGTGCACTATGTGTATACACATTGTGTTTTATTTATTTTACACCCTAAATAATACCTCTTCTGTGTTTTGCACGCTCTGAGTGTTTGCAGGATATGCTGACCATGCCAGGTACTCGTTACTTGTCCAAGGACAAGCTCTCCAAGTTGTCCTTATAAACCTGTTCCTTGAGCCTACTAGCTACACACTTCTCTGTGCAAAGGGGCAGTGGTTTTACAGTGTATGGCTGTGGCAAGGGAGCTGGGGGGACAAAACGGCACCTTCTGTAGGCCCTTGATGACAGCTACAGGAGCCTTGTGTCAGCCTTGACGCTGATATTTTACATCACCATGGGGACCTCGAAGGCTGGCCAAAATCAGCCTGTAACAAAGCCAGCCAGCAGTTGTCTTTATAAAGCTGTAAAAGAGAACTGATCCAGGGAAGATGCTCTTCTCCACTGGGCTGCTGCTGAGCATCTTCCAATGTGCTGTGACCCTCTGTTTCAGGCACTTACTCTGTGTGGATCTGATAGGTGGACATGGATAGAGAAAGATATGTCTGGAGCATCTGCTCCAGCACTGGGAGGGAATGTGCTTGAGGGTGAGAAGGGAGACGTAGGGAGAAAAGATCTGAGGTGAGGTGAGATAGGGCACGGACTGTTCACAGAGGGCTACCATCTAGGAAGAACCATCATTATCTAGCCCAAATAAAGCCCTTTGCTTTTATTTACCCCTTCTCTTTTATCAGTGGGAGAAGCTGTTCCTTGGAAGACAACCATAGTCAGCTGCTTTGACTTTATGGTGCCGTGATTAGCTTTGATTTCATTTTCTAGTTACTAGAAGTGTGAATGAAATGCCGTTGGCCCCAATGAGTTTCATAGAAAGTGAAGCTGCAAAAAGTATTAGGTTTTTTCTTGTGGGAAGACAAAAGCCACGTACACCACTAATTCCACCACAACCATTCCTTGGTTGCTGACGATAGGCAGGCTGGAGGTAAATGGGGTACTCTGCCTGGCCACAGATAGGGCAGGCTGACCTCATTTTTTCCACCCGCATTTCACATTTATTTTGCTTTCTTCCCAACACGTCCTTTTTGCATTTGACAGAACAACAGAGAAGTGCAATAGTGCCACCCTTCACCTCCCAAAATTAGCAGCCGTGCTGTGGAAGAGCAGCATGGTGCAGGGGGCTGGCCTAGAAAACTGATGTTGT
This sequence comes from Psilopsiagon aymara, assembly GCA_024733675.1. Taxonomy (NCBI): domain Eukaryota; kingdom Metazoa; phylum Chordata; class Aves; order Psittaciformes; family Psittacidae; genus Psilopsiagon; species Psilopsiagon aymara. Next base: position 70,846 of record JANRGW010030383.1, on the reverse strand, counting down.
GTGGGGAAAAGCTTGCATCCGCACTTGTGGGTAGGTCTTCCCTGAACAGAGCACTTTTGGGGTTTTCATTTCATTTCTTTAGTCTTCTTCCTAGAAAGCATTTCTTTATCAGAATGCAGGAACAGAGACAGGGATGGAAAGAAGCATGATGAATCTTAAAGGTGAAGCTGAGTTCAACCAAAGCCTGCTGTAGGCCTGAGATGGCCATCTATTACTTTGCCCAAAGTTCACAGTTCAGACTGACGTTTTATTTCATTTAAAAAATATCATCATAAAAGGATTACCAGATTTAACCAGGTATCTGCAGTTTCCTGAGGGGCTTTGCCTCCAGCATCCTCGCTCAGAGGTCTCTGCAAAAATCTGCCTCTCCTGATTCAGCACAAACTCCCACAGTCCAAGGAATAAAGTTCTGCTTCAGGATTTCAAGCTGGCAAGCTTGGATCAGAGCTTCCAGTTTAGGCTGTAGGGAAAAACTTACAGTTTGTGCTTTACATTTCTGACTCTCAATAGAAGAGTTCCTTACGCACAAATTGTGAGCTGTTTTAGAACAGGCTGTATGGTGGTTCATTGTCTATTCCCTACAATCTAATTTGCAATACAAATGGCTTTCTCCTGATAAGGGTCTTCCATTCAGATAACCACAAAAGCCATTGTTTGTTAACTCAAGCTACTGTCAAAAATAAGTCAGTTTCCTACACAGGACTAGCAAAAGGAGAAGTGTCACTATTAAAGACATCTGTAAAGTGTTGCTGTCTCAGAATATTTTGTTTTCTTAATAGAAAGCCATACAGAAGATGGCTTGTATTAACAATGGGCCTGACAAAGCCATTCCACAAGGATTTCATTGAAACCTGAGAAGTAACACACCTCTTATGACGAATTTGTCACAAAGCCTTTGCAGCAGTTTCAGACCATCCCTTTAAATGAAGATTAATGTCTCTTAGGCTATTTGTGGGTATCCCTGGTTTTCTAGATGCAAAGCCACCTCTAAAAGGCAGCATTTTGATGAAGTATATTTGGCAGCTGCTACAGTCAGCTCTTCTAAATAAGTTCTTTTGGTAAAGACTAGGTCTCAAACAAATGTACCATGATTTTTAATTAACATTATTGAAGTTCATTGCATTGCTTGTGATGCCATGAAGGCAAACCTGGAAGTCCAAACCTTCTGGGAGCTGATGAGGTGAAGCAGAAGCAGCAGGCATACATCCCTTCCCAGAGAGCCTGGCTAATACCTCAAATGTCTTTAAAGGAGAGAGGGCAATTCATGTACACGTTCTGTGTCATTTTAGGAGCAGGCCATGGGTGAGAAAGGAGCCAGGAAGGATCTTGCTAGAGGGGAAGCAGTTGCTGGATAAACCTTGAGCCAAGCTGCCCATTAAGCACAGCAAACCCATGGTGGACTAATGTACCAACTAAGGGATCAAACCTGGCTCACATCCTTGTCAGTTCTCAGTGCAACAGGGGGGTACAGAGAGTGCTGCTTATGCTGTCCTCTGGTTTGCAAAGCCGGGTTGCTTATTCCACGTGAATTATGTGGTTGGTGCTGGTGGCCTAGACGCAAGGTTTCCCCGATACCCTAGGACAAAGGCTCTTCTTGTGTGCTTGGTGAATGCCTCTGGGTAGTCAGGAGAATTCAATTCAGTGCTAGAGCATGTATCTTGAAAAGTCCCTGAAATGCAAGTACATGAATTCTATGAATTACCATGAATCAGCCCAGGTAAGCTTGCTACCAAGTAAATCAGGAAACGCGTGGTGTTGCACAACCTGTTTGTGTGCTTTGGGCTTTGTGGTAGGCTGCAAGCAACTAACGCTGGCACTGAGGGCAGCTCTGCCAAAGGGATTTCGGAGCAATCCCTGCTGCTCTCCGGATATGCCTTTACGGAGGGTTAGGAGCAGGGAGTGGGGAGGCATTGATATGTTGATATGATGGCACCACTTGATTCGATGAAAGTTTCTCCTTTTGTATAAGAGGAAGCTGTGAGGGAGCAGCCTCATTTGCCTTGAGGACAGGTGCGTTTGTTTTGTGCGGGAGATGCTGTTGTGAGCTCTCCTTTTCATGTGCCTTCACTCCAAAGCCAAAAGACGCAGCTGACACAGAGGAGGGTCAACTGTTTGTGGATGGAAAAAAGGCATAAAAGATGTGAAGACAGCCGTTTAACTAAATGCTATTATTCCTAGTTTAAAACACACAAAAAACTCTCTGACCTCTATGAAACAGTTTTCTCACTATGCTGAATTAGCTATCTTTTCTTATCAGTATGAAATAATTCCTTCCCTAATGCAAACAATATGCTTGTCATAAGAACAACAGTTGTGAAGCTCACACTGGAGAAATTTCTGGAGGATCAGCAATACTGACATGACTCTTCTCCTTATGAATTTGCCCCTGCCTCTTCAGGTCATGTTTTTGAATTCAGCTCTTCAGATTCTGCATTTAGAATGGAAAAAAAGCATGCTATGAAACCAGAGCTATAAAAAAAGTGAGCTACAGTGTCTGGACAAGGAGGCTTGAGCAAAGCTTCTCCTCTGGGTGAGCTTCCTCTTGGGGCAAATGCAGCAGAGATGATCATGGGGAAGGAAAAATGCAAAGAGCATCAGAGATGGTTTTGTAGAGGGGAGGAAGAACCACAGAGGATAGGAGGAAAAAGGAGACCAGTTTTAGATGAGAGAAAATATCATCAGGAGAGGGGAAATAGAAATGAAAAAGGTAAGGACGAAAGGAGAGAAGAAGCTGCTGAGAAAAATCTCTTGGGATAGGGAAGGACTCAGGGCACACTTTTCCTCTCTATCTCCAACACAAAAATGTGCCTCTGGGCTTTAGCTCCTTTGAAGTGCAAAGCAAGTTCATGTGCTCCTCAACAGCAAAGAAAAGGGTCTCTCAAAAATTTCCTTCTGCTGCTGCATGGCAAGTTTGGTCTTTTCTGTAAATACGTGACCCAATTGGTGAGTCCAACTATGGGGTTTGCATGTCCACAATGTCAGGAGACCAGTTCCTGTTATTCTACTGCTCTGATGCCATGGTCCCCTATTCAGTACAAAAAGCTAGCATCTCATTTGATAAAGAGATTAGCTACAGCTCTGATTCCATTTCCCAAGGCAGCAAAAATAAGGCTGCGTCCTTGCCCTTACTGTAACACCACTTCGAGAGCAGGTTGGAGTGACTCTTGTCAAAAGCAACTCTTGTGCTTGTTCAAGTTTGGGGATGTTTTTGTTCATTCTTCAGGGGTGGATTGACAGTATAGTGTCACAGAAGGTATTCAGAATGAGGATAGGTTATTTCTCAATTGCATTGAAGAAAACAAAACTGTTGTACAAAACCAAACCCTTTCTGCTACAAAATCCTGGTAGGAGATAAGGAAGGTTACACAGCCAGCAACCTTTACTTAAGTGGTGCAAAAAAGCCACAGTTCAGAGTTTGTTTCTGGCCCCTTTAATCCATTAGCACCTGCCAAAAGACGTGCAATAACCCACTCTTTAGCTGGGAGGGCACACACAAAAGAGAGCATAGGGTGCAGGACTCATGTTTCAGGCCAGCTGCTTGGTAGGATCGTTAGGCTTCTGGAGGAAAAAGAGTTCAGGTCACTTTTGTGGCTTTCAGCAGAGTTTACTTAAAAGCTGGGGTGTGGGGTGGAAACTTTGTGTGTCAGTGCCGAAGAAGAAGAGCTAGTTTATAAGCAAGCTGAGAAGAGTGCCAAGGCTTTGATTTTATGCATCTTGATCACCGGTGTTAACATGAGGTTTTAAATGTTAGGTAGTACTTACCAGGTATGATTTGTCTTTCCATAGGAAACAGGTTACGGCTGACTGTGGTAGGAGGTTATGGTGCAACTCTGAAGTGATATGTAACAATTGAACTACTTAGGAGCACAACTTCACATTTCCAGAGGCTCCAAACAGAATTTGGAGACCATTTTCCACTGACTTTTCAAGGGGTTTAAGGTGCCAAGCTTGCTCCATGTCCTTTCTGAATCCAAGGCTGGGAGGGGGCCTTGACTCCAGAAAGACCCTGAGGTGCTGCTCACAGAGGAGCCACCCCACGCTATATCTATGGAAGTGCTGTGGAAGGGGAGCAGAAGATGAGTTTTGGAGAAAAATCCCTTACTCTTGTCAGATCTCAGCTTGAAACAAGTGTGGCTTCCACTGCTTCAAAATTTAGCCACCACTGCAGATACAACAGGGATGGAAGCACCCTGTGCAGTCTCTGATTTAAAAAAAATGAGAGCCTCAGAAGGTGGAAGCGTAACCACACCCAGCCGAAAATCTGTCCGTTCCCGTATCTTCTCTCCCAGAAAGGCAACCTGAAGGTACTTAAGAAAAGCATGTGAGAAACTTAGCAAGCTGGATATTTTTTCCCTGACTTGGATAGGGGCCACTAAACTGCTCTCAAAACTTTTGACATTCCCAGCTGACTGTAACTTTAATTATGCATTGTGTGAAAAATAGAGACCCCTGCAATAGGTGGTGCTCAGGAGTTACATGGGCAGATTAAATAGGTGGTAGGATTATTCAGCTCTTTCAGTCTTGATCATTTTTCTTAAATTGCTTATGGTGTTATTCCTCAAATAAATTGAAGAGGGCTTGGATATATGGAGATACGAATATATAATGAAATTTTATGTAAGGCAATGAAAAAAAGTAATCCATCTGTTTAGAAGAAAAGCGTTTCTTTTGGAGACCAGCTGCTTGAAAATGGTAACTGCATAAGAAATTAAGGCTTTAAGGATCCTAAAGACTCTCTAGCTTCAAATAAACATGTAACTGTTTTCTGTGAAAACATAATGCTAAAAATACACTGAATGTATCTATTCAATTTTTTCATTATATGTGTTTAATGAAGTGTTCTTTTTAAAAGAGAAATGACAAGTCATAAGCCTAAAGGGGTGTTCTTACAATTTTCCATGGAATTCTAAATAACTATTTTTCTTCTACTTAATTCCTTCCTCATACACACACATTGAATTCACTGATTGGAGTTGCCAGCTTTTCATTTTCTCCTTTTTGCCTCAGACTTTACACTGACATTTAGAAAGCTGTACTTCCAGAGACAGAGATGTGTGTTTCTTTTAATGAATCTGTTGCCTTCAAAATAAAGGAAATTTAGCAAAGTGCCAGGATAGTAAAAGGGAAAGGAAAAAAAAAAGACAAATGGGAGAAAGAAGTAATGAGGAACTCTTTCAATATATTGCACTCTACAGAGGGGAGGGGGAAAAAATGGAAGGGGAAAGTAAAACTTCAAGATAGAAATTGTTTTTTAAGCTAGCGTTGAGAGTGCCCAGATGTTCTGTTTCAACATATTTCAGATGTTTTGTGAAACTTGTCTGGTTTTGACCACTTGTAATCCCCTGAAAATCAGTGCGTTCTTCAGTGAAAGGATACACCCAATTTAAACCACTTGAACTATGTTTAAAAAAGTAACAATAAATCTAATCTGCTGATGGCACCATGGAGAAGGAGGGAAAGCTTCAACAAAACAATACTAAAACATCCCAATAAAAATGGTTTGCCTGAGGTTAGAAGCAAATGAAACCCAGTATGTGTTCTCCTTGGGTTTTTTAGTAGAGGTGCCGTTTCAATCTGTAATTCCTGTCAGTGAGCACCTGGTAACTTTAAAAGGATGGTAACTCTGGCCAGAGATAAGGTCAGCAGAACACCACCATATTCTGTAGAAAACGTAGGAAAAGATAGATTGATTTCCATTTGTGCTTACATCTCAAATATAAATATTAATCTCAACTTCAGAAGTTAGTGCAGTAGATACCACAGAGAGCAACAAAATCACTTGGCTGAGAAATACCTTTCTCTAAATATTTTATTTGTTGTAACACTTCATGGTAAACACACTTTACATTCAGTTCACAGGCCAGTGCTTAAACACGAATAATCATGTCTTTTCATACCTTGGTCTTCCTCTAGGGTAGAGAGCACAGTTGCCAAATATGGCAAATAACTTCATATCTCACGGCTTGAGGCCCAAGGATGGGGTTTTTGCTCAGACTGTCAGGTAACAACACTGTGTCAGTGTGGGACTCACCAGAAGAGGTGGAAAGGTCTGACTGAAAAATGCTCCTATGCTTGCTCCTGGGCAGGCCAGTGGAAATAAATTGGTCTCCGGTCCAGTCAAACTGGCACAGGGTTAAGGATGCCGTACAATTTTGCCTCCTGCAGATCGGGTTTCCATTTGACGCTCTTCTACATTCTTTAGGGCAAAGAGTAAAACCACTGATAATTGCCTGTTACTCAATGCACACAAAACCAGCTTTCCCTCTAAGAGCCATGCATCTGCCTCTCTATGACCATCATGAGTTTTATATTTTTTTTGCAGCAGTGGCTCTTTTTATGTACATGTCTGTTTGATGTTCTATGACAGTGAAATTTCATCTTGCCCTCTAAGCCTGTCCTGTTCAAACCGTTAATTATCATGCCTTAATCACTAGAGCCTGTTCATTTGATTTAACAGCATGTGCTTGCTCACTATTTAGAGTATACAGTAATCATGTTATTACTTCATTAAGAGCAAGTACAGGGTTAGATGGAGTGAATCTGCACTGGGTGTCCAAGGGGATGCTTGGGAAAGGATGAAGTGCAGGAGGGATAGGGATTGCAAAGGCTGTGGCAAAGCACTGCTGGCTCGTGGCAGCTGGGTCTTTGGGCAAAGAGGTCTAGAAGAGACATGGTGGAGATGAATGCTGAAGCCAGTTTAGAAACAGCCAAGGATCCACTTATATGTGCACAAGGAATTTTACTGCTGTTCCCTTGGCTGCCTTGTAGATGGGTACTGATGAGCTTAAGAGACTAGTCCCTAAGCAATTTGAAAGTGTTTAAAAGGGCTGTAAGGCAGGTCCTACCTCATGGTGCTGCTAACCCCAAGCAAGATGGACAGACAAAGAGTGTCAAGTGTGGACCTGCCGCCTCTCATTTCTCTGAAGGGGAAGTGAGACAGAAGGAATAACCGTCTCGTGCAACATTATACAGGAAGTTCGTGCAAAGCAAAGAGTTAAAGCCAAGTTGGCTGAGGAGGGATCTCTGAGAAAACAACGTAAGCAGTTGAGTCCAACTCTTTTTTTTTTTTTTTTTTAGTTCCATTTCAGGTTAATCCAAACTGTAACAAAATCCCATGTATTTTATATACAGTTTAGAATATTTATTTATTTCCAACAAAGTAAAAACTTGGACTTGAATTAAACTTTTAACTGGATCCCAAACCTCCTCCCGTATTTTCAGTGACACAAAGCATTACCAGGACCCTAGAGCAGGGGGTGATAGAGGGTCTCTCCTCCAGAGGCCAGGGTTGCAGGCTCATGCACAGACCCGGAAAATACCTTTAGCAAACCCTGACTCAATGGCTGGATGACTCGTGCCCTGCCAGGAACTAAGTGTACAGCTCAGTACTTCACACTTGTGTTTTTGTTTGGTTTTCCAATGAGCAGCTGAGGTGTAGGCAGCAGTCTGCATATGCAAGGTTAGCCAGAAAAAAAATTAATCATTGGGAATTATCAGGAGACTTCAGCTGCTCTGTTTATAAAGGCCCAGAGTGGATGTTTTCCTCTTGGCCTCGTCATGTTTTCATAGCCACTTGGAAACTCAGCACTAGCATCATCTGCAGTGATCCAAGCTCCCCTGCTGCCAAAGTGGGATAGTTTCCTACTCTGCCTTCTTGATCGTTTTGTCCTGTGTAGTTTTAAATGACTCAAGCTATGGTGCTTCCTACCACTTCCCTTGGGAGACAAGTTTGCAGTCTAAATAGGCTATATGGTAGCAAATTTTCCTCCTATTCAGCTCAATTTCTTTCCCCTCAGTTTCATCCCACAATGCCTATTCCAGACAAAGGCAATGTTGTTGGAGCAGGGGGAAGCAGCCAGAGGAGCTGGCAGAACTTGTGTCAGCACCCCATGGTGATGGAAAGTGTGACTGCTTTTCGTAACACAGGTGCATTACTTGGGTGCGATGATAGGTCCTGGGCTGCTCCTGGCTACTGAGGGCTGGGACTGATTATTGGAGGGCCAGCAAAAGCCAAACGCCTCTCTGACCCCCTCCAGTACCACTGTAAGAAAGTAATATGGAGGGAAGCCAGGGCTTTCCCTACCACAGTCTTATTTCCTCTCCTTCCAGCAGTTTCTTTTCCTTTAGTCAAGCAAAGGGCAATAACTTCAGACTTACAGTGTGCATTGACTCCTGTTTTTAATTGCCTTCCTACAGCAAAGAGGTTTCTCACTCCTCACTATTTCAAGCACAGCCTCACCCTGTCCTCTGTCCTCCCAAGCGCATCACCTAATCCCTTCACTAAACTGGGTGCTCTGCTTTAGTAAACAGAAAAAAGTTAGTCCAGCTCACTTGTGCAGGTTTCTGAGATATTTTAGCCAGGGGGAGGGGAAAGGAAAGGGTTTGTCTTCCTTCGTATCTGCACTTGGCAGATTTCTGGTTAAAAAAAAGGCAGAGAAGCTGTCTGAACTGAAAGGAGGAGGGGAAAATCTTGCTTAGGGGTGGTTCTAAAAACAGTAGTTTCAAAGTAGGCTTACAGCAAATTGTGTGTTCTGTGCGGAAAGCATGTCGGTGTGGTATAAAGGTGTTTTTGGTATTGGATGGTGATGACCTCAGTCAATGGCTTTGCCACTCGTGAGTAAGGCAAGCTTTTCAACAATCAGCAGTTAATTTAGTTTCAGATGTGCTATATTAGAATTTGTATGCATATATTATATTTACATATTCCTATCCTATAGCAAGGAAAGCAGCTACAACCTCCTACTGCTGCCTAAATTAAAGTCTCAGACCTGGTTTCCCAGGTGCTGGTGACAGACAAAGCCCAATAGCCATGGGGTTGGAAGGAAGGGGACTGCATAAATACATGGCTGCAGACAGATCATACAGTCTTGAGCTTGCATGACTAAAAGGCTGCCAGGGGAGCTACAGCTCTGTGGGTCCCCTGTGAGGGGCTTACACAGAAACTCAAGGGAGCTATGTAAAGACTTCACATTGGTCTTTGCAGATCACTGTACAGGGGAACATGAATCCTGCAGAGTGAGCTTTGTTGCTGAGATCCCCCACTGCGAGGGAAGAATGAGGTCCATCTTTCACAGAGTGCATGCTCACGTGTCTGCAGTTTGGGTAAATGCACTGCTGGCTGTCTACAGCTTTGTGCTACGGTGTAACTGCCCCTGCCTGCCTGCCCCACCTGATGCAGCACCGACCATCACAGAAACCACCTGGCTGTGGCTCCTGGTGCCTGCCCATCTCCCCAGCGCTGGCACAGAGGCTGCAGCTCCTTGCAGAGGAACACAGAGGAGAGCCTAGAATTGATAGGGGTTTTCTGGAATCCCACTAAATCACTTGGTGAACAAATGGGCTTTTGTTTTTCTGTCTTTATTTTTCATTTCTTTTTGCAAGAGCATGGAAGTGGACCAAGGAGGGCACAGAGCATGAGAAACCGTTCTGCCCTTATACTCACAAAAGAGGTCATCCTGGTAGCTGGTGAGAGACTCAGTGCGAAGCCCAAGCTTGAACAGGCTGTAGAAACAGGATTTTAACTTTTGACATCTTCATCTTGAGAGGAGTATTCTATTTCGAGAACTTTGTGGAGATTGTCTTAGGTAGAAACAGAAAGGTGAAAGCTACGAAGTTGTGTTCAACTAGTTTGGCTAGTTCAGCTGTGTTGAAGGGACAGTGTGGGTGGAAGGGAGGGAGAGCAACCTGCTAAAACAAAACCACATTTCTCGAGATGCTTTATGAACTGGAGGCTGTGCAATGACATGTTTCTTGTACCAAAGTGAGTTCGCTGTATTGTGTAGTCTGATCTAGGGAAGCACTTACACTGCTAGAAATGCTGAGATTGTGTGATAGCTTCACTTCAGGAGGTGCTGCCAGCGTCAAGGCAGGACTTCTGAGTACAATGTCAGGACATAGCACACCGTATCTGTGGACACATGAAGCTCTAAAATGCCTACAAGTACCAGACAATCAGTGTGAAGAGGAACTGCCATTTAGAAGTGAGACGTGGGATAAATAAGCATGTTATCTCAGTGTTCAGTAAGTAACCCAGTGGGTATTTATTGTACAATGTGAGGATTTATTTTATTTTATTCCTTTTTCTTTCCCAGATGTGCAGACTAATTAAATTACTCAGAGAAGGGGGAAAAAATCAGCTTGATCTGACTTCAATTTGACTGAAGTCTGGATCTAAAAATGTGGTGCTTTGAAAGACAGAATAAGCAGTTTCCTGAGTCATAAATTGAGTCACACAGACCCCTAATGGTGTTTCCAGGACTGCAGACAAGCTGTTGCTCTTAAGACAAAAAAGTACAACCTTTAAAAATAAACTACAGTTTGTGGCAGATTTCCAGAGAGATTTGTAATGTCCTTTGAGAGTCACTTCAAAGGTACGGATCCTGCCCCTGGGAGCCTGCATCTTTACATGAAGTGAGCAGAGGGAAAGCTCTGGTGATGTGCAGGAACAGGAGGTACATGATAATAACAGTGGGTTTGCATCCGGAGAAGCCCAACAGCAGACCCAACTTCACTGTAAGCCTGCAGTGTGCTTAAAAATAAAGATGTTATTCCCTGAGGAACTGAAGGAATTAGCTGCCACTGCACAGCACGCAAGACCTTGCACATTTACTTGTGAACGTAGTAATAAAACCAAGTAAAACACCTCTGTACTCTAATCTGGCTCACTCTACCAGGGGCTTTTCAGCAACAGAGAGAAGGTGTTTGCTACTCATCTGTCCAGCAGCCATTCCCAAATAAATAGTGAGCCCACATTGGACACAGAGGAGAAACCACCACAGCTCTGGTGTGAAAGGTGTAAGGCACCCAAGCCCAATCCAGAAAACATTTTAGGAATGACCATGTGCCACAAACTCTCCTCTGGATCAGGGAGCTCCTCTGTGGAATGAGTGGGCAGCTTCATATCCTAATTATGGGTCTGTGTGCTGACAGTCCATCAGGGATTGGGCTGCCTGAGTGTTCTGCAGTGTCTCCTCTTACCTCTGAAACTGGTCCTTGCAAAAGGAGATGCATTGTGCACAATGGAGAATGGGAGAACTGTTTACTTTCTCTCCATTATGGATCAACTGAGGATCTTAGTCTCCACAGCTATCAATGAGTCACTCTTCACAAGCACTAAATTCACTCAGCCACAAAAATGCTGCTTTATATTAATGCTTTGGTGCCATTGTTGATGATTTCTCACTCTAACCTGTGCCAACACCGCAAACATTCTTACTAACATGAGAGCTTCCAAGACAACTGATGGAAAATATTTAAGATAAGAAGAAAAAAAATTGCCAGAATGAACCCAGAGGCTCCATCTTTAATTAAAACAAAAAAGCGTCAACCAAAAAAAAACTAGCCCTAGATCAACTGTCTTACACCTCTGACTTACCTATATTTTCTGAAGCAGATTTGGTCTTTTTTCTTAGCAATAATCCTTTACTGGTCATCATAATTAAACTCCAAGTGGGTGTGAGGGAGAGGGTGTTTCTATGATGTAGAAGTAGCCTATCCCCTTATTCTGATTTCAGCCATGTCACATGCATTCTCCTTGAGATTATGGTGAGAATTTAGTGTATGGAGGGTGCTTCAAAGCAGCATTTTTGTTCTGTCTCTTGCTCTGATGTGTATCCTGTGGCATAAGGGGATCTGTAAGTCTTGCGGCTGGTTCCCCAGCAAGGATACCTCTACATCTCCCCAGGCGTGTGCTGCCTGTTACACTATGGTGCTGGGTCTCAGGCCCAAGGTCATTTCTTGACCTCTCTTTCTTCTTTTCACCACCACTGCATACCCTCCTCCATTTTAGTCCACAGTGATTATCCAGCAGGTCTGGCCTGATTATACACACATCCCTTATAGTACCTACAGTGTCAGAGTATCAAGTGTCAAGTGCAGCTTGCCTTGGTTTTGTGCCTGGAAATAGAAATCCCAACCATACTGTAAGGGGTTTCATTTTACTTTCTTGAATACAGTACACCACTCTTTGGCAAGGGAGAACACATTTAGAGAAGAATAGACTATACACAAGGATGTGGACCTGTCATAAAATTCATTTTAGTTTCCAGTTGAAATTACCCCTGCTAAAAAGATCTCATTACTATGCAGTCTGACAGCATGAAACCCTACAGAAGAAAAAGGCCACCACCGTGAGGCTGGGGGATGGAAAATAACTGTAGGTAAACCAGAACCCCTGTTTGATCTACTTTCACCAAACTCTGCCCAACTGATGCTGCAAATCACATCTAGGGTATGGCCTAGGGTATGGAGAGTGACCACAAGGTTACACTGCTGGCATCGTTCATATGGGCTTGGATACGCTGTGTAACTGTAGTATGGTGTATCTTGCCTAGTGTGGTGTACCTTGTTCAGCCCGGGGCATACGAGTGGCTGGCTGGCAGCTTTCGCTCACGATCAGGAGGTTTTGAGGGAAAAGCCAGAAAAGGTATTCATCCCCTGGAGTCCTTGTGGTTGCTGCTGTAGTGAAGGACAGACCCATTGACCTGGGTCACCCCTGTAGCACTCATCAGCTGTGAGTCTGGCTTTTACAAGCTGGATCAAGGATGCGGGAGGTAAAAGTGCAGGGAGGTGCAGGCTGCCCCTCCTACAAATCCATGCTAAACCGGACAAGGGGACAAGGAGGGCAAAAGCCCTGGCCCTGGGCTGTGTGTGATCACCTCCTGCCCTCTGGTGTGTGGCACCAGAAAAGGGCACAGGCAGCTCCAGGGTGGGGGAAAAGGCTACCACCATGCAAGGGATGGGATGCCCCACTGCAGCAGCTCCTGCCAAAAAGAAGACATTTCATAGGTGGCCGGAGTGGCTGCCTGGTACGTAACTGGCCATAGCACATATGGCCATGTTCAGAGATAGGATGTGTTAGAAACCCCAGTTCAGAAAACCTCACAGCAAGGAGCAGCAGCAGCATGAAATGGCCCAGCTGAACTTGCTGGCACTTAAAACTTGAGTTTACAAAGGCATTTAGGAAACTGTCCCAAGGATTTTTTTGGTATTTCAGCTGTATTTATGAGTCTGTCCATAAATACTTGTTTAAGTAAGTGCAGCCACTTAGGGTATTTCAAGATGAACTTGTCAGTTCCTCTGTTTCAGTGCAGGACATCTCTTATGGCTTTGCAGTTACTCTCTGAAACACTGCTTGTGCTTTCAGGAGAGAGATGTGCTTTCTCCTTTTCAATCACTTTTCCAAGACTTTCAGATTACTTAAGGCAGAAACATTGTCCAAAGCAAATCTGGGGAGGATTTCCTGAACACTTTAAGACATTCTTTCCACACATATCGAAAAACAAAAAAAAAGGTTTGATTTCTTCTCAGGTATGTTACCATACCAAATTAGGCCCTCATTTATTTCCATGTCCATCTATGTCCCGTAAATAGGACGTGCCTGGAGTTCAGCATCTGCCGGTTCCACTCCCTAGCTGACCATGCTCCTTTGGGTGCAACTAATGGCAGAGCTGTGGCCCTGGGACTTACAAGAAACATTTCCATGTATATTCCTACCATGGGTGATGTCATGCAGCAGCACTCTTTCACAAGGGTGGGTTTTTTTATTTTCCCCCTTTTTTTTTTTTTAAGCAAAAGAAATGGATGAGTCATGTCTTACAGGCAGCTCTTTCCTTTCTTTTTCACTCATCATCAAAGTGCAAATCATGGCTTAACTATGTGCAATTGTAAATTGGTTTGGCATAGTTATGTCTAGATCCACTGAATTTCCCACTTGTGGGAGTCTCCCATTACCCTTTCTCCTCTCTGACTCACTTGCATGTGTACCAGTGATTTCACTACCAGCTGTCTCACTGCTCCAAAAGGTCTAAAATGGGACATATGTATATATTCCCTGAATTAGATATCTATCTCATTGCCATTTTGGCATTGTGTGCATAACCTAGGATACACCTCAGCCCCCATAGACATGTCATTCTTTTTAATATAAAACTTAGGTGCAGTAACTGCTTTTGCAGACAGGAAAAATAATTAGGACACGTTTTCAAAGAAGCGTGTGGAGCACTAGCCATGCAGTTTGTATTGACTCTAATGGAGGGTTCATATCTGAAGCCTTGTGCAATTGCTTTGGAACTTTTAGGGGAATTTATTAGATTGTCTATGGTTTGAGAGATTGCATTATTGTTTTACTAGTAGCCATAATCACCATAATGAAGTTAAGCCTTAGAAAAGGAAGGTCAGAAAACAAATGTCTCCTAGTCATTACACTAATGCTGTTAGATCAGTTTGTACAGCTGCTGAAAAAGGCTTTGCATGTACAATAGATAATAACTATTTCAGATTTATGTCGGTCCTGCATGTCTGGAAGTTGTGCTATGGATCTGCATGCCAGAAGACTGCAAGTTCAAAAAAATGCACAGGAAAAGTCGACTGCTGCTCTGGGAGACTTATAAAATAGGAAGATGTATGGACGGGGCTCATCTCACCTATCCAGCTCAAGTTAGTCCTTTCTCTCTTCTTTAATAAATGAGGGGAGAGACAGGGAGAGGTGCACCTCCATATAGGGTTTGTTCCCATCGTAAGATAAGTCTCTAAGATAAGTAGGTTGAATCACCCTCTGGCAGTGCCTTTCTAACCTCCAGTGACTATAAAGGGAGCATAGTTTAGACTGGCTTAGACAAGACAAAGCTAAAATTAGGTGAGACATATCCCACCCTAAGCTTTGCACCCAGGCAAATTGCTGTACAACAGCATGACTGGGGAATCTGAGACCAGTAGGTTAGGATTGCTGACCATTTAGTTTCCATGCTCTGTTATCCTTGGGCTACCATCTCGCCCTTTTGGAGAGAAAGCCCTACCCCACAGGGTCACGGGAGTCTTTACTAAATCTAGACCAAGCTTATGGTGCTCCTTGATAAGTTACACATGTAATTGTTCTTTCAACTGGGAAAACCATGAAATGTGGGAAAACTGGATTTCAAAAGGATGATCTTATGGATTCTTAACAGTGCATTCCCTTGGCTTTAAAAAAAAGGAAACTTTGGCAAGGATGCAAAACCCTTGAAGATGGGTCCACCTTCTTTCTCTCATATCTCATCTACCTCTTCTGCCCTGCAGGCCAAATGTATGGGATTCCACAGGCTGACAGTTCCTCTCAGTTCTAGGAAAGTACTTAATTATCTCAATCACTTCATAATTGACTCACTTCCACTATTCCAAGGAGATAGAGTTGGAGTGCTAAACAGTGAGGAGTGTATAGCTGGGCAGCAAAAACTCTCCAGTTTCTGTAAGTGTGCTTCCAGGAAACCTATCTTTGTCCACAGTTTGGCTTTCTGACTTTTATCCCCTCATTACTGGCTATTATCTTTTGGATTGGTGCCCTTCTGAACTGCAGAATTGCTGTCAGCATGCAACTTTGGTTACAATTCGGGCATTTTTCTTGCAAACAAAAAAAGTGACATTAGAAATATGTCCTGTTCAGTGCCAGCAGTCCTAGAGAGCATCTTGTTTGGATACATTTTCCCCCTGCTTTCATAAATCAGCTGACATCAACAGGAGCATCACTGGTAGATAATAAGTGAGCTGTCAGCATCTTGTCATCCATGTTTGCCAAAATCCTTATCTGAAACAAACATAATTCTTGAGCCTCCAGAACTGGGCTTGAGTTGTCACAGACTGGGATTGCCCATGAGCTCCCCAGCACTCCCCACATCAGGAGGGCTGGACCTGCCATGTAAACGGCCTGTGTGAAAAGATTTGGCACTTCCATCTTAAACCCTGGCCAGAACACCCAATCCACAACTCAGCAAACAGTATGATCGACTTGTAAATCTTAGTTTACTTAGTTTTAGTAGAACTTATTTCCATAGCTTAGTGCAATAGGCTCGCTCACATAGTTAGAAAAGAATTGCTATTTTTTTAAAGGTCACAGAACAAAACAAAACTTCCATTGCATGGCGGGAATTGTAGGATTTTTTAGTTCAAAGGAAGTTCAGAACTATTTAGAAGATGACAGCTTTTCTAGCAATGAGATATATGTACAACATATCAGTAAGTAATATTACCTGCATTCTCATAAACAAGCATTCTTATTTTCAAGAGGGTAGTTTTAGGAAACCCTAGACAAAAGGGAATGGATTTATCATCAATTAATCAGCAGACTATAAAAATGTCTAGTCAATTAGCCATATCTATGTAAGTGTGGTGGACTACAGCAGTTAACCACACTGCTCTGGAAACTGTATTTTCACCCGAAAGTTTTTTGACTTATTTCCATAGTTTGCTGGTGGCTGTTCTTTCAACTTTTACATTGAAATAGGAATGAATACAGCACAAACTTGAATTTATTTTTTATGTGCGTGTTGAGGTGATTGTGGCAGCTGAGGAGTCAGCTATTTGCTACAAAGTACAGTCCAAAATTACCATGTTTTCTCCAGTAATGTAGGTATGAGCAGTGCTGACCTGGAAACTGCCTAGTTGTTTTATTCAGTCTCTTATCCTGTAATAGCTTTAACCCCTCTCCTCCCATGCTAGATCTTGTTTGCAGAGGAATTATCAGAGGGGTAACTAAGGAATTAATTGCACCACGCTTTGAAAATGAAGCAAGCTACCTTGCCTTGATGTCCACTGAAAGTATCCACGAGAAGAAACTGGTATGAAATAGCCTGTACACTTCAAAGTTCACATTCTTGATTACATTGAAGGTCTTCTACAAAGTCTGAGACATGTTTAACTCAAGCCAGAGGCAGAGGTTTACAAAGATACTGGCAGTTACCTACAATTTTTTGGTGCTTTCCAGTTTACCCTTGTGCTTTGCTATATGATCTCATAAACCAGACCCAAAATGCATTTGCATTAGTGCAAGCTCATTAGCAGGGTGACTGCAGTATATATATGTATTAATAGCCTACTGGCTACCAGGGAGGATGACCAACCAATTGTTCATAGAAAACAGAAGATATTTTGCGGCCAGCTATTTCTTTTGAAGGAGAGGAAGAAGTCTGAGTCATCTGGACTTCTTTGATCAGTCCATCTCAGTGAGTAGTACAGGATGAATTTTGTAAAGCTTATGGATTTCATACCCAAAACAGTCTGTGTTAAAGAGCTAATTTAGACTCCAGATGATTTTAATTTTCCTTGCATTTATAAAAATAAAAATTAAAAAAAATCCTTTAATGCTTAATGAGAGTAGATAACGTTTTCTTAATACTTTTGAAAATTATGAAAATGCTTTTGGATGCATCCTTTTCTGTTATAGGAAATTAGCAGAGTTTATTCAGCTTTTACCCAGATTCATCAGAACAAGATTTTGGCTCAAGTTCCACTTGCTTTCCAGGTCAAGCTGAAGGGTTTTGCTATGTCTTTACAAGATAAATCTCTTTCCCTTAGCCAATACCTCTGTCCTTACATGATATCCTAGCAGTTAGAGAGAGGTGAAATGCTCAGACTGGCTGCTTCCTGAATTAAATGCTGGCAGGAGAAGGCTTTCAGTGAGGGATTCCTGTCTCTAACACCTGCCGTACATCCTGATTTATAAGCAAGCCTACCTATTTGACCAGTCTTGCCATGAGTTGAGAAGTGTGTAGGGACAGTGGCATGTGTGGGCTGGAGATATTGAGTTTCTTGGTCAGGAAACAGACTCCCTTCTGAGACATCTTGGCTCAGTGTTTTAATACAGCTTTATAGACTAGGATAAGACTCTGCAGGAGGTTTTGGTGGTGGGTAAGAGGAGTAGTGATACGTAGGCAGCTCTGTGGTTTCACTATTGAGAAGGACCTTGGTCCTTGTGGTTGTTCACCTGATGAGAATCATTCCTGCTGAGCACAACCAACTTGACATTGATAGTGCTAAGATTTTCTTCCCTTCTTTCTGAACTGGGTGGGAAGAATGGCAGCCATGCGCCTTGAGGGGGTTTCTGGTAGGAGTAGCTGCTGGTGTTGGAGCCCAATATTTGTTTGCTGTAATCCTGTTTGTTTACAAACACTGTGCAAAGCCTTGTTTCCCTGAACATGGCAAGAATCAAACAGACAATGGTTTCTTTGAAGGTGGCTCCAAGCCTCTCTCAGGCTAAGCCATGTTGAAAGCTACTGTGAGTTTTTTCTTTGCAGCACTCTGCTATCACTCCGTCTCCCATAGTTCCTCCTCTGTTGCCTTCGGGACCCTCTTATTTCAACCCTAAAGGAATTGACTGCAGTCTTCACACTTATCCTGAACTAAAGGTTACTCCCAAGCTCTTTGGGGAGCAAAGCTCTCACACTGCTGGGTTGCAATGCCCTCCTCAGACCTCCTGTGCACAACCCCACATTGACTTTTTCCCTGCTCTCAGATGGCTGAAGTCAGGTCTGGACAGGGCAGCCACAGGTTCACATTAATTGGCCTGGAGCTGTATGGCCCGCCAAGTGACTGAGGATGCCCCTTAGATCCTTCCAGGCTGGAACAGGTTTATGTACAGGCTGCCTTGAGCAAGGGCAGAGGATTGGGGTCTGTCTGCTTGAAGGTCATGTAGATGTTCTTCTCAGTTATGCAAAAAGCAAGTGATTTTGCAAACAACTTGTTAAGAGAATGTCATGAGCTGCAGTGTCTTTTTTGTTTTCACTAAATGGAGTTATTTTCTGGCAATTATTTCAGACCGGAATAGCTGGAGACTGTAGAGTTGTATTTGCATTTTTGTTTGAGTGCCTGCACATGTACTGCACACTGTGTTCCTTGTGAGGCAGTCATTTGTTGTCCAAAACACTTTGCTTTTCACATCCAAGCACTAAAGCAGGAACTTCACAGGCTGGTCTAGGTTTGGATTTCAAAAACTGAATGGTCATCCTGATGTAGAGCCACAGGTTATCATTACTGTGATTGTATTATGTGAACAAGCCCTAAACCTTCTGCAAGGTGGCTGGTTTGCCCTCTTCTTTATTGCTTTTCCTTAACATTGAATGCCAGACTGAAATCTGGCCTTGGTTCAGCACTAGAAAGCTCCTGTAGTGGTCCCTGGAGGATACACTTCCCTTCAGAAATCTGAAGGTGGATCTCCCATCCAGCATCTCATTGTGCTGCTCTGGAGCTGCTGAGCTCATGAGAGTGTGTTTGGGAATCAGACATTATTCATATGTCAGTTATTCCCTGACACTGTATTTAATTGGTATTTCTTTACAACCTGACACTGAGCTCATGGTTTGAGCAGGTACTGGACATGGATCTCACTGAAGCTCCATGCTGGTTTTTGAAATGAAATGCCTGACTAGAGTGCCACCTACTCATGTCTAGGAAACCTACAGTAGAAAAATCTCCTAAAGGTCGTGGTTATGGTTTCTCCTATTACCTAGCACAGAAAATGCAGTGTAATTTGTGTCAAGTAACATTTACTGGTGGCCATTGCCAGTGTTAAAAGCAGGAAGAAGCGACACAGAAAGAATGCCTTCAGCTAGGGCTTGTGAGAGGGACTCTTCCACAGGCTTTGGTACAGTTTTGAGATAAGCAAGACCCTAACAAGTTAGAAAGCAAAACTCCAAAGTGTAGTGGGAAGATTAAATCCAGAGCAAAATTCTAGCAAAAAAAAAAGTCGCATGTTTATAAGCAGAGAGGAGCAGTGGTTGCAGCATGTGTTGGAGTGCAAGCACTCCTTGCTTTGGTTTGGTTTGGTTTTGATTTGTTTCAATGGGAGCATCAAGAAGAAACTTTCAGCTTGCTGCTGAATCAACATGTTTGCAGCTGAACTGGGTCCCCAAATGTTTTTTAGATTCACTTGAAAGGAAGTGGGGATTCCCTCCTCTGGTGTGGGAGTTTCCAAAGGCAATCCCCCACCCCTTGGTCATCAACTGGTGATGCATCCACCAGGCTAGAAGTCAGGACTTAGTATTTTCCTGGAAGGAGCCAGCTCCTAACCTGAGTTCTCACATCCAGAAATAAACATTTATATTGATCTTTATCCAAAGCACATTCCTGCAGCATCAAATCAGCACCTTCCATCTCGTAGGCCTGACAAAGCGCAGCATTTACAACTCACCAATGAAGCACAGGGAAGGATTGTGACACAGGGGTGTCATCTGTGCAGCCTGGCATAATGTGATGGCAGTGGGATTGCTGAGAGCAGAGGCGCTCATGTGCTTGTTTTCTGGGAGGATAACCTCAAAACCCATAACTAAACCGCAGCAAATTCAACCTCCAGCTTTCTCCCCCTCCCCTCTCTGCAGCTTCCATATTCCCAAGGTTTAACAGAAGTTTGAGATGAGGATTGGTTTCAGTGTTGCTTTTTGGGGGGGGATTTACTGTCCTTTGCTCTTTCCTTTGGGAACCCCCAGCAGCACAATCCTGGGTGCAGCTCAGCTGGCCAGAAGGTCACCGGGGTTGCCATGCAGCACGCCAGCCCTCCCTGTCCTGTACATGGCTGCCCTCTGAAGCAGCAGGGACACAGGCTGTGGCCACAGAGCAGGCTAAATGGGATCTAATTCCATCTTTAGGCAGCAGTTCATCAAACAAAGACCTGACTGTGTCTGCCCTGGCCCTCGCTCAGCAGGGAACCTGCGGGACTGCCAGCCAGGACTAAACAAACTTGTCAGTCTGGCACTGACCCAAGTTCAAAGCCTGATGAAGGCCAGCAGCTGTGGGCCGGGTCACTCTGCCGTAGTGGGGCATCAAGGCAAATGCCGTGGAACCTCTGCCATTGAGCCCTTTTTAACGGCTGTTGGCAGTGTGCTTCAGAAAATGGTAATTCTGTAAGAGTAATTGCATCTCTCCTAAGCACAACTGACCATCCAAAACAGTGGCAAGTAGCTTGCAGCTTATTGCAGGTTATTCCCAGCACTAAGAAATCACCCATCATCTATCACCACCTCAATCCATTTGTTTTCACTGCCTTCAGTGCATCTTACCTGTGACAGTATTCTAAGGGGCTTACGGGGGGGACCATGGATTTTTTTTTCTTTTTTTAAAAAAATTATTTAGTTTTTTTTTGTGATTTCTGGCAGCTTTCAGGGTTTCTCTTCTCTCACCAGGAGAATGGCATTTTTCCCACCCAGGAGTGCTGATCCCACTTCCCATTTCCTTGGGAAAAAACAGAGAAAAAAGCAGTGAGGAGCAAGGTCTGGGGACTTTGTACACATCATTTGCTACTGTTTGCAAGTCCCTCCTCTGCATGCTGGGGACACTGCTAGGAGCAGTAAGAGAAAGGAGTCTGTGCAGCTATGATACGGCCGCCAAAGTATTCCAGCCAGTCCTGATTTTCCCATCACCCTGATCAGGCTGTGATAAGCCTACACTGGTTTTCCAACCTTGCCTTCTGAATGGGGTGCCCCATAGGAGTCTTTCTGTGCAAACTTCTGCACAGAGCTTGCTTGTACTTACAAGGTAGCAGGGCAAATAAACTCTGTTGGTACAAAGCTACGCCTGTAAATTTTTCCTCTCTTTAGGCTTTTTCTTCTCTTCCTGCTTTTTTTCTTCTCCTTTCTATGAATGCATTGTGGCTGCCTTGCAGTAAGCTGGCCAGTAAGCCAGGCCTTTTCTACCCCAAGTCTGAGGCTCGGCACTCACTTCCAGCTGGTAGCCAACATCGTTTTGACATACATGCTCTTGGTAGAAAAGGCTAATCTGTGGCATAGAAATACACATTTCTTTGCCTGCAAACCAGAGTAGGTTTATTCTGTGCATGAATCTTAGCCTTGTGCTGTGGAATATATGAAATTTAAGACATTTGCTAGCCCCTGTTTAAATGTTGTGCCACTCCACAACATTGAGATAAAGAAATTGAATCTTGAATCCTCCCCACCCAGGCTGCATCACATGTGAGCCTCGTTAAGAGCATTTAAGCAGTCATTCAGTCAGTCAGTCAGTCAGTCACAAGAGAAAATAAAACTAAATGAAAGGCAACAACCACACTGGGGAGAATTATGTACACTAATAATGGTGTCAGCACTTGCTGCTGGAGCGCTATTAATGTGCAAAAGCGTTGTCTGTGCTTGATTAGAGCATAATCCCATCCCAGCCAGGAGTCCTAGCTGGTGCCGTTGGCAGTGTGCTTCCCAGGCCCAGATGTGCTGGCCTGGGGCCGTGCTGCAGGACCTACTCCCTTTCAGAGCTCTCCTCCAGGCTGGGGGAAGGAGAGACAGCAAGCAACAGGAGGGGGGCATTTTATCTTGGGTGTTGGGTCAATGTTCAGCATATCCCATACAATTCCAGTTTGGTATCCTCTGTGACTCAGGCCATGCTTGGGAAAGGACTGCATCAAGCTGGCTGGGGCTTTGCAGAGCACGTGGTCACAGTGATGGAGGAGACCTCCCTGCCGTAACTGAGAAGTTGGGATGACCATGAGTGCTAGATCCTGGAGGATCTGGGCTGTGCAGCCACACATCTGTGAACATTAATTCTGCCAGCATTGCTCTTTGTCCTCACCTAACTCTCCAAATCATGTCCAGAGGGCAGATGATGTCTGATCTAAATAAATATGCTGGAGAGACTGAGTTTCCTGCGTCCTTCTCCCCCTCTTAGCACATCTGTGCCGGAAGAAACCTAATTTAAGCCCCGTGTCTCTGGCACAAACAAACAGGAGCTCCAAGTCCTTGGAAAGAGGGTTTTCTTAATACCTTCTAAATTCTTGCTCTTCCTTGCGGTTTCAGGTCTCACTGCATCTGACAAGGCAGGTAGCAATCACACTTTGAAATCACTTTGTACACTGGACTAATCTCTGAATTGAACTCTGATGTGTGCAGCTTAACACCCTGCCAGTTTGGTTTTGATTATTCACTCAGTAGTTGTAAGAATCTCTCCAGTCCATGCATCCATCAGTGAGCTTGCTGTGATTTGAACAGGGTCTTTTCTCAATCTGCAGAATGTGTAGCAGTGCACTAGTGACTAATAAAGGGCTCAGTCCTGCAAAAGCACGTGTGTAGGCACATGTTTAACTTTCAGCACATCATTATGTGTCACAGACGTCAAAGGGACAACTCACTTTCTTAAAGTCAGGTTTGCTCTTCAGCACTGTTGAGGGCTGGAGTCAGAGAGCTCAACACCTTTGCAGGAGCGAGCCCATAATAATTTTCTTCTCTTGCCTCCACAAATCCATTCCTGAAAACACGTTCTAAAGGATCAAGTTCTGATACTGCTGAAAACACATACTCACAGATAGTCTGGTTTTAATCAGCTGGTGGATAACTTTGGGCAGACAAGATCCCCCTTCCTATAACTCAGTTTCCCATGTGTAGAGATAATGATACTTGCCTTGTTTGCAGAACACTTCAAGATCTACTGCGAATTCACTCGATAAGAGAAAGTTCTATATGTGGCTCTGAATGAATCAATATTAACACAGTCACACACCAGTGAATGCAGAATAGGGGCTGGGAAGGTATTTTTTGGTTTTACACAGTTACCAGCTTTCAGCTGTAGGCAATCTTTTCATGGGAAGACTGGAGAGAGACAGACCAAAGTTTTGCAGTGTATCTTTTAGTACAAGAGTCTCAGCCTTAGGGGAAAAGATCTCATTTCGCTGTGTGCATACATGGTAAGGCTATTACAAGGTGCCTAAGCAGCAAAATTTAGCCTTGGTGTAAAAGGGGAACTTTCATGCTTTTCCTAGGAGAGATAAATATGTAACTCACAGTATTCCTGCCACTCTTGGAGGCAGAGCTCTGCACATAAAATCTGGTTTTCCTGGTGGCTTGGGAGTAGTTGAACTTATTTCATACCTTTGCTGAATGAGGCAGGATGACATTGTCCATGTTCCAGCTGCTGGGATGGAAACTTAACTTGTCCTTGCTAAGGACCTATCTCTTTACATTTAATTGCAAAGATTTTAAGTAAAAGGCAAAACTACCTATGGCTTATACTTTGAAAATGGTGTTGGAAGGAGTACATAGCCTCTGTGTGATCTCATGAGCCATTGACATTTCCCAGTAAAATTCACCTTTGCATCTTTCTAATGACACCTACACCGTACTGTTTAACCTTTTGGTTACATTTAATCCTAAGGTTTCTGATGTATTCACATTTCACTGCCTATATTTGAGTCTTCAGTTATTAGCATATGAATAATTCTAGGTTTCCAACTCTGCAGATGTAACGTCAGTTGGCTCTTAAACCTGTAAGTCCAGTTTGTGCATTTTCCATATCTTTGTGTTTTCCTTTCAGTGGAGGTTTTGTCTGCCATGTAAAACAAAGTGATTATTCCATACAAATCTCTGGAAAAATCTGTTCTTTGGCACAGTGTTGTGTTGTCTGATACTTTTTAATTTTTTTTAAACTTCTGGAAGGGAAACCCTTCCTATGAGGAGACTTAAGTTTCCATCAGTCATGAGAAAAAACTGTTCCCTCTGGAATATTAGAGGTAAGCTTGGAAGACAACATTAAACAGAAATAAAAACCCAGATTGCTTCATTTTGAATTTCAGCCCTGTTTCTTCAGAGGGGTTATTGTTTCCAGAAATCACCTTGTTTTTTGAATTTCCTTGGCCTTTTCAAGTTTAGTGCATTGACTGTAGCAGCCAAGACTTTTGGAGTGGACCAGAGAAATGCGCAGCATCTGTCAATATATAAATATACATGTGTGTATTATGCACAACATAAAACTTTGTGTTGCACTGCTATAAATGCAAAGCAATCACAAAATGTTGTAACACTGCCTTTCCCTCTCAGTTGTTTTGCTTTGCCCAAGAGAAGATTGGGGATTCTTGCAGAAAGTTGGTTTGCAGATAACTTGAGACATATTTAGAAAAGTTTCATGCAAGCTCTCTGCCAGTGTCATGGTTTAGATGAACCTACCTTTTCCTTACAGCTCCTGCAGTCTGCTCTTACATCCACAATATGCAGTTCAGGCATATGCTAGTTCTTTCATATTACTTTTCATTGATTCTGCAAGTTGTATTCTGATCTTCTTAAGACTAACCTTCATTTATTTGATCCCTGAACTGTAGGCAAAAGCTTCAGTTCTGATCAACAGGCAGTGATATGTAGCTGTCAGTGACTACATGCTGTCTAATTAAGTAAATGCCGAGTCCTGCATTCTTCTTGCAAGAACTAACAGGGTTATGAATTACTCTTGGTGATGGGTGTCCCTAAATAAATATTTCCTAATGCCATTGGGGTCTTGATTCTGTTGCCCACACATAGGCATCTGGGGCTATTTGAGATTACATAGGGTTTTCCAGATGGTTTCCAGTTGCTGCTTAGCATGGCTGCCCTATGGTGAGGGTGCCCCATGGGTCACATAGGATGCCTGCTGTCACCAGGTGGACATCCTGAACTTCTTAAGGCATCTCAGAGGGCACTAGATACCTAGTGGGGATATACAAATCGATTCCTAGTAGTCCAACACAACTATCTACTCTCACACAAAGACTTTCTAGAGATACGAGATTCAGAGAAAGAACTATCCTCAAGTGAAGGAATATTTCTGTGGTTAACCACCTGAAAACTGGGTTTATGGTATAGAAAGATGCCAGCTATCCTTACTTCTCCAGATATCACGGGACATTTCATGTTTTGCTTTCTGCAGCTCTGAAGTCTCTGTGAAACATCAAATAACATAGAGAGGGCACTGTATGGCTTCCTTTATGCAACAGATTCCTCAACATTTGCTTTGGAAGAAAACAGCCTTGTTGTTTAGTATAAATGAAAATGTAATTTACTTCTCCTTTGATCAAACTGAAGCCAGTCACATGACAGGAGTGCTGCTAATGCACGCTGTGTATCTGCTTTTGTCTATTCCCAGTAGGCAAGCAGAGATTGCTTTCAGTAGCAAGGCATCCTAGTGCTTGGGCGTGGTACAGAAGAAGGCTCAAGTAATGAGCAAGCTCTCATTTGTCTCAGAAGACCTGGCAGAAGGCCCCGTCTGTTCTTTAATTACATTTCAACAGCTGTTTTTTATATATTTGTGTTTCCTTATTCAAACGTGGCTTATGAAAAAAAGGAGGGAAAAAAAAAAGGCAAATGATGAGCATGCTTTTAACCAAGAAACACAAAACTCTGCAACACAAGAAGCTGTCATGGACTAGCCAAAATCTTTCCAAGAAAAATTATTTCCTTCCCAGGCCCACGTCAGTGTTGATGCCACTATGGATGAGGTGGAAAGAAAACAGAGCGGGTTGGTATTGGATTAAGAGCAAAAGCTATAATACGTATTGACTTGCAAAGAATCAAACATTGTTAGTTATCAGTCAGCCTGACAGCAAAGTAACAGTCTCACATAATGGTACCCACAGGGTGAATGGAGAGGAGCAGCTTTCCACATCATTCCAGGATACCTTAATCTACAAACAGCAGCTCCCAGACCTCAGCTGTAGAGCTGTGCTTGGTTTCAGGGGAGTTATCTGTGATACTTTCACCCATGCGTGCACACACCTTCCTTCAGACATCTGCCACCATCTCAGGAAAGCCGTGGTGAGAAAGGGTGAACATCATCTCAGCCACCAGGGTCCACGTGCCATCTCCCATCAAAGCTAATGCCAGCCCATCTGCCAAGGTGTGAATACCCCTCCAGAAGACTCCTTCAAGATCAGTCATTGGGAGACAAAACTTTTCCCCATTAGTTTAGCTGATGTGAGCTAAAGGGAAAGTTTCCCAGCTGCGATGTGATGATCATCTTTGCTCCAGCAAGGGCAAAACTAAAAGACTTCATGCAAAACCCAATGTGCAGAGGCGGCCTTTTGATTACTGAAAAGGAAAATAAAGGTTTTCCCTCCCTGGGCAACCTCCTACTCTAAACTAAAGAGTGGGACTGCTCTTTATAGCTTCACTGATGCATGAGAGGTTGTCTCACCTTGTACATCGTGTCTGTCTTGCTCCTTCTTACTGTCCAAAGTTGTAAAATTAAGTATGTGGGATGACACCAAAGGGTCATCTTGTCTCCATCAATGGTCAGTGATATATGGTTATAGAAGATATGTAGGACTTGGCACTCATAATCCTTCACAGTTTCCAGCAATCATCAGCATAGGGATTTCTAGGGATTGTGCTTAGTAAACAGTAACAGACCTTTTCTTCCACGTGTCCGTCAAGCATGTTCTTTGTGAAGATGTTTAAACACCTTTGAATGAATTTCTATTTTGGCCTTTATAGCATCTGTGGCAGAAGCTCCATGATTTAATCAAAAGCCATATGAAAATGTCCTGCCTTAGGTCACTACAAAAAAGCTACCTGATAGCTTTTTGTTCATGTGCAGTGAGAAATAGTGAACTATTTTTTCCTTCACCTTCTTCACTGTATTTATGAATTTATAGACCTCTTTCATTCTTCTTCTACCAACACAAACACATGCAGAGTCTCTTCTGTTCACCAAGAGGAGGAGAAAATAGAACGCAAAAACATCTGGAATACGAGTGGCTACATGCAATCTAGTTAAAGCAAGATGGTTGTCCATAACTATTTGTGTGCACATCTGTGTAAAGGGAAATTATAAAAACAAGAAAGCTTTGTTATCTTTGCTGGTTAACGCTGACAGAGCTACAAAACAATACATTTTAACTCCAGTGAGACTTAGTAGGCAAAACAGGAGGGCAAAAAGTCCTAGCCTCTGTTTCCAAAAAGGCTAGCTGTGGAACAAGTTTAGAACCAAGACAGCCAAGTTCAGACTAGATGTTTCCTACTGAGGAATGTGGTGGGTAATAATAAAGTCCATTAGAAGTGGCTTCCAGCCCAAAGCGGATAATAAACACAAGATTACAGTTGTCTCCTGAAAACAAAGCTGGAACTGTTCTCAGAAACACAGGTGTTAATGAAATGCATCAAAACTAAAAATATCTCGGAAACAAATGTGCCAAAGTGTCACAATCAGCTGGTGAAAAATAAGTACAGGCTTTAAAATCAAGTGCATCTCTTGCAGGAGGTAAGTGAGTAATCTCATCTTCAGAAGAGCCTATCATAAAATCTCTCAGAAATATTTGCCTCTGGTTTTGTTTAAAGGGATATGCTTAAGCACTGTTAACTTGCAGTTCTTTGCTTTTGTTTGCACAAGTGAAAGCAACATATGTTATTTTATGAACTGCCAGACATCATGGCAGAGCAAAGAGCGCTTTCCCCATGGTGCAGAGTGGAAGGGGTTTCAGTGACCAGCATTACCAAAAGTACTGCTGAAAAAAAGATGAAGGGAAGGACAACCACTTTCCAAGGCATATCCTGTCTCATTCAGAGCACAAATCCTGCTCAGGCCTTGAAATACCCAGAGCATGAAATGCTGCAACCTAGAGAAAGGGTTTCAAGGAGATTCAGACCTCAGCCTTTGTAAGGTATTACAGTACTATAGCTGCTATAGTTAATTTTGTATGTTTTCAGATAAATTTCTGTAACAGATCCATGCAAAAATACCCAAATATCCAGAGCAGACTTGGATCTGAACATTGTAAGCTGCTCATTCAAAATAAGTAATGGATTGCTTTTGCTAACTTAGCATGACACCAACCTTTGGACTTTCTTTCAGTTCTCATTCCTTTTTAGCTTATTTGTGGAAACTTATAATTAGATTTTCCTTTTCCTCCTTCTCCCCCTACCCAAGCTGATAAAGTGCCATAAATCCTGGACATCATCCATGAGTGCAGTCATTTATGAATTTTGCTATTTTTTGCACATTGCACCATATGTAAGACAAACTAACTTGGAGGCACAGTTTCTTATTTCTGGCATGCAGGAGAGTCACTGAGAGATATCATATGGTCTCCTGGCAAAAGTACAAAGTGGCTCTTGTTGTTTGATCTACTGTCTTAAACTTAAATGCAAAATCTGATAATTGGGTCAGGCAGGAGAAGAACCTTACTAATAAAGCTCTTTTCATTTCCTTTTCCTATATTTCCTCTTTTCATCTTTTCTTTCTCTCTTTCTTGGTTGGTCTGAGAAGTTGGAATCAGCTGTTAGCAAAAGGGTTAGTGGCAGAGCTTTGCTTATGGAATTTCATCCTCTCCCCAAAATCCCCTCCTGTCTGTCATCCTTCAGCATACGCTGTTCTCTCGGCTGCCCTGCCAGGGGATTCACTTGCTCTCCTGGGCTTGCTATGAATGTTTTCTCAGAAATGTCTCAGTCGTCACAAAGCCTGGAACACTGAATGTGTGGTAAACATTCTCCAGAGTCATTGCCTCTTTAAAAACAAAAATCATCTAGGAATCTTTTTTTCCATCCAGGAATCTCTTTAATGCTATTTTTAACAAAGGCAGAAGTTTGCACTCCTGAGGATGCACAAGCTAAATTGACACTGAATTTTCTTTGTAAGCTGAACGTCTCCGTCATATAAGAAGCTGAGATGTGAGCACTCACTCAGCTGAGTGATTTTTTAAGTAGCAATAGGGCACTTTTGTTCTCTGCTAGGAACAGCACAGCAGGAACATTCCATTGGTCAGTTTAATGAACGGAATTAGATACTCCATGGTTGCCTCTGTAATTAGATTGGCTGTACTTTCCCTCTGTGATTTTGCGTAAATTCAATCAAAAAATCTAAATCCTGAATTTTGAAAAATCAGCAGAAAGCCCTCAGGCCTCTGAAGCAACCAAAGACCTGTGCTCCATCACCTCTGCAGGATGCAGCATTCCAGCACAGGGAGGCTGTATCTGCAGCTTCATCTGCTGAGTGGCTGCTTCCCATCAGCCTCATCAGCCTCGTCAGCACAATTGCCACAGAAGGCCTTTTAGGAAAGGGCTGCAGAAGCGGGTGGTTGTTGGCCAGGAGTGACTGGGTAAGAGCACTTTAATTGATCACTAAGCCCCAGCTACAGCAGGCTTAGCACACAGGAAGCCCAGGAGGACTTCCAGACCTATCATAATCATCAGTTTTACTAAAATACAACCTCTCATTCAACTTATTACACTCTTGGATCCATGACTTCCCTCCACATCTCCCCTCTGGGAGGCTTCAAAGTTCTTTTGGAGGCAGAAAACAGATTTGATGTTTGATGAAGAACCAAAGTAGGTCTTTTTCTCCTCCAATATTGACCACAAAGACATAAGCTCCCCAGCTATAAACAGGAAAAACACTCCAAAGGTATTTCTCTCTAGCCAGTTAGGTACAAATCGGGAGAGGTTTTGTGGGTCTAGCTGTGCTTGCTCTCAAAACTGCATCTTGTCTGATGTATTTATGGGAGCAGTTGCCCAACTCGAGTCCTTACAAACCAAATTGGCTTGCTGGTTAAGAATGGCTAAATAACAACTTGCTCAGGACAGAAACTTAGCAGATAAGAAAACAACATCATACAATCCACAAACCAAACAAAAATCCTGTAGAAAACACATCTAAATAACATGTTTTGGAAGGGGATATTTTGAGCAAAAATCAGTCATGCCGCATATTCACTGTGCATTCCGAACTCAGCCTTAGATACTGCATCTCAGTCTGTAGAAGGGCCACTCGAGCAGCTGAGCAATTTCATAGAAGAAAACATCAGAGCGAGCACAGAACACATGAGCAGAAAAATAACATTTAAAAAACTGTAAGACACCCTTAAGATATGTGCTGAAAATGGAACTCAGGAAGAACACCAGGTTTTGTGGTTGTTAAACAGGAGAGCTGAATAACAATACAAGGGGCTCAGAGATGTTTTTACTTGTTCCCAAAACATATTTTCCTTGCGTTTATCATTTGGAGAAGATTAAACAAACTTATACAGCAAGGCAATAAGAACACAAGCAAGGACTGTCAGCAGGGCTTCTGGGTTATTTTTGCTTTTGGCAGACATGAGAGGCCTCGGCTCCTAGTCCGATTTGTGTGATGACTTAGACCTTTTGCAGGTTTGAATATCTGAGCTGGGAGCCAGCTTACAGTGTCGATTTTCCTCATGTATCAGCATGACAGGCAGCTGTGTTGATCCACTGTCAAACCTCAGCCTCGCACACCACTGAACATGGGCGGGTGGTCAGGTGTCATGTACTTTACATGTCTTTATTGGCCCCACTTTACATGCTAAGTTTGCACTCCTACTGATATTGTAATTAATTACTTCATATCCCATCTAAAGTAATGCACAATCTAGATGATGCTCCATGCATATACCGATAACAAGATGCTGTCTTGCAGTATGCCTTTTCAGTAATTTCATAAGCTGAATGCTTACAAATAGGCCACTATGAGAAATGAATGAATTTGTGAGGGTAGCAGAAGATGTTTGTGCTGCTTTACAAATTCCCACATCCTTATCTTTGATAATTATCTTGTCTTTATCATTTGGGGTTATTGCACTATCATTAATCTCTCCTCAGTTTGGAGAGAACTACTTCAGGTTAATATAGCTGTAACATTATTGGCAAAAAGAGCAGCATATTACCAAAGCAAACAGATTCATACTAACAGCAGAGCACATTTATAAGCATGGAAAATCACTTGCCAGACTCAGCAAGCAGTCCTGATGATCCTCAAGCACCAAGGACAACACTGTGGATCAGATAATCACTTTTGAGGGCTGCTTTCCTCAGGACATGCCCCATCTCTCTTTGCAGCATAGCTCTACAGGAGGTGTGTGGGATACCCAGAGCCACCTGTACCTAACACCAGCTGCTTGATTTTTCCCTGCGGCTGCAGGATGGGTCCTTATGGCTCAAGGGTGCATTTGAGATCACCATGAGCTGAGCAGGACAGTGGCTTCTCCCTCTGTCACACAGACATCGATCACTAGAGCCCACAGTCTCTCCTGGTCATCACTGAAAAGAAAAGACCACAGAAGGGAAACTGCTCTGGCTCCTTCCACCCAGCAGCAGTGAGCTGGGCTGCACCCACTGCACCCAGTGGCCACAGGGAGAGAAAGAGGGACAGTAAAAATTCTTAGCCATACAAAGTCTACCAGGAGCTGCATGGCTTTAGTTACAGGCGTTTTGTGTCATTGGTTTTGGGTTTGTATCGTTTTTACTTTCATTATTCCAGATTCACTGTTTCAGTATTTAATTCTACCCAGAAATACCTTTGTTTGACTCCTTCTTGCAGACTGGCTGAAGATGGCCCAAACTTGTTAAGTGTGTTTACTAGTTGAATTTAAAAAAAAAAAAAGGTAACATAAAAGTTTTACTTGAAAGGGCAGAAGCAGTAACGGTGTTATTTTAGTTCAAAAATAAATGTGAACAAAACTACTCCTGACAGTTAACAAATATGAAATACACTTGGCTTCTAGGCTATTAAACAACAGCAGCAAAATGTTCCCAGCAGTTGCTTAATGCAATTACTTGATTAGAGAAAGGCATTTCATTTCCTAACCGCTACAAGAATAAGCAATATAGCTGTCAATAATTTTGCAGTGAGGGCTGAGGGCTGGTGGTCAGCCTTAGACCACATCTTTGCATGGTCATTAACGCATATCCATCAATGCACCCAGCAAAGCCTTAAGATTCTTAAGGGATTTCAGCAGTATGCGAATGACCTTTTCCTTCATCAGCTTCCAGGATGTTTTTCATTACTGAATATGCAGCCCATCATAATGTTTTACATCAATCCTCCATTTAAGTCTTATCATGTTATTTTGAGAGAGCCTTGTCTGCCTTTTGCATTAAAGTGTTGACGTGTAAGTGGGGTACTTCTGGCTCAGAAAGCACCATCAATGAGCTGTGAGACCTACAAGTGTTTGTTCAAAAAGGGATTTGTCTTTCCTGCAACTAGTGTTGCAGCAAGGAACTGAGAGGTGATGGTTGATCAGATGGCATTGAGCTCAGCTCCTGGCACAATGTTAATCCATTTCCAACTCTCTTAACTGGTTCTGAGGGCAAAACTCACTCCATCCTCAAAAGACAGCTTTTATCCCCCACAGTGTTTGTTAGTGGGCAAGGGTGGACCTTCACTGGCATTTTATTGTGATCAGGGTTGCACTTCTGAAGGGCTTCTCCCAGCCTTCCATCAAGGAGGTGTCTCAGTGAACATGAGGTGGGACCCTTTCTGCTAAAACAAAATGGAAAGACAGGTACCAGGGGTTCAGGTACATGCCCTGACCCCTGAAGGGCCCTGGCTAGCCTCAAGTGAACACCTCTGTAACACAAGTAGTGTGGCCGTCAGGCTACAGCACCGTGAGTTTCTCTCTATAGGCCTACCTCTGTTGCTCAGCACTACGTGTAATGCAAACACAGCCAGATTGCTCACACCCCAAGCTAAAGAGCTGCTGGGAGCAGTGTAAGGTGGTAGGCCACAACTCAAAGGTTCCTTATTTTTCTTTCACTCACAACATGTGCAGCCCAGTCCAGCACAAGTGCCAGGTGCTGGTATCCCCAGTGTTACGGTCATCTCTGCCACTTAGACTCAAACTCCATGTGTTTACAAAACCATGCACACCTTAAATCAGTGATATTTCTTCGCTTAAAACTAAGCTTCACAAACAACTGTGGGGTAGCAGGGCTGAATAGTTCATAGTCAGAAGGGGCTGTTCACACTTCAGTGTTCCCTATGGCCTGAAAAGCAGGAGCGTTTTTGTTTCCATAAAAGATGGAATAGTTTCCCTCATTCATCAGTCTTACTTGAGTCATATTTATAAATACATTCTGTCTGTGTTACTAAAGGAGATATCTTGACCATGTGTTCAAAATTATAAGTGTGAACTCATAGTGTTCTGTTGTACATAAATATTGTCTGCCGCACTGTCATTCCTCAACCTCATGTTGATGCCTTTAAACTCATTTATGGTATAAATAATAATGCTTCCTTTTAGGGGGCTAGTTCCTGGGTTGAGAGATACACCATGCATGGATTTATTGAGAGGATGGGACAGAATTAAAGGCAGGTTTTTCCTCAAGCTCTGAGTCACATGATACAGGAGGAAATAGCCAGATTCGCTGTAAACTCTCCACCTTGCTGAACTTTTATCATGACTGAAGTCATTCATCCAGAGCAGCTGGATAACTTATGAATGTGGGGGTTAATTTCTCACATCAAGAAAAAAGTAAAAAGCAAACTCTCAAAAAAAAAAAAAACAAAACAAAACAAAGCCCCAACCCAAAAAAAACCTAAAAAATATTAATTTAGGTTTGTGCAAAATATTTTTGTTCAACCTGAATATAAATGTTTGGCTTTGGTTAGCACTGTTTTATACTTTTCTTATTTTGTTTCTACTTTTTTAACCATGGACCAGACTTTAAGCAAACAAACAAACAAATAAAAATTACCACAATGAAGAGTCAAAATATTAATTTTAAAAATACCTTAGTGAAATTAAAAAAAGAACAATGTCATTTCTAAATGTCAGAATAAAATTAACTGCTTCAAAACAGTTTCCCCATTTTTCTGGACTAAATTTATACATGAATTTTATTCAAATTCATGAATTGCAGTTCACCCCCCTGAAATATCTGCTTTCACTGGAAAAAGATGTTTCCAGCTCCACCCAGAACTTTTCCATGATGATTTCAGAACTGGGGGCATTTGCTGTTTCTGTATCCTGCTGAGCTTTGACACCGAGTGCACCAATTTTTTCCCCTTCGCTGTCTCTCTCAGGTGTTAAGGTTTTGAGTCAGCTCCCTTTTAGAACTTTCTCAAGTACAGCTTTTCTTGGCAAAACCAATAGAGTTTAGCTTTGGCTAAGAATTGTTTAGGACTACTTTATGCATTTAGAGAGATCGAGAAGGATCTTGTTCACAGTGATACACTTGCTAGCAGAGTTTGTAGGACTTAGCACACAGCTACATGCAGGAAGCCAGCCTCCATCAGCAAAAAGATAGTGGTACCACAGCTGCCTTTTCTGCTCATGCTTTGTGTTCTCCTGCCTCTCTCTTATCAGTGACTGAGTTATTGCAAATGGGGCTCCGATCCAGTATGACCCAAGGAAATCAGGAGCAGCACTGTTGCATTCCACATGCTGACACTGTCGATGCTCTGGGGATGGAGGAGAGTGTTGTGCAACCATTACACATGGAAAGGCAAAATCCCCTCTCCTGGATCAGAAGGAAAATCCCCACCGTTGTAACCCCAGTCAGCCTCTGGTGTGGCCCTTACTTTACCACACACGGGAGTTGCTTTCTAATTTTACTTCAAAAGGAATTTGAAGGGGAAAAACAGAATCCAGAAGTGCTTTCCTTGATGTGCTGTTCATTCTCCTGCTTAGTGTATGAAGGGCAAAATTCTCTTTTCTGATCCTGAGCACAGATCAAAAGGAAAAAGCAATCCTGTATTTGCTGTTTGCATTTTTGGGATCCAGCCTTTGCACACAAGTATGCAACAGTAATGCTTGAAGCGTGCAGCTGAGAAAACTTCTGCATATTTGTAGTAGTTTGCAAACAAATTAACACAGCACTCATTTCTCTTGAAAAGGGATGTTTGTAATTGCAGTTCTGGCTACAAAATACTACTGCACTGAGCTGAGTGGCCTGCTAAGACTGGATAGTAGTCCTCGCATTTGATACTCCAGAGTCAGATACTGCATTAGTAGCAAAGTGTCTGGTTTTTTATCCATCCAGTTCCTGCACCCACTAGTAATTTACTTGCATGACTAATTTCCCTGAGTTTGCTCTCATACATTGATTTTTATGATACCAAACTCCTATCTTGCATTCATCACTGAGTGCCACACTTCACATGAAACCAGTGGGGAGTTTAGGCTTGTGCAATATTTTTTCCTCTTAATCTTCTTAGAAGTTCTACAGTGTTATCATAGGCTTCAGTGTTGCTTTTTAAGTCTTTCTGGATGTTTGCATATTCACATATATGCGTGTGTGTAGAATATGCAATGTGTGCTTGTATAAGTTTGTGTACACAAAAGCAGCTATGAGAAATGTAATCCATTTTACATCTGCAATGATAAAAAAGAACTGTCTCAGAGAGCCTTGTATCATGTAAGAGGAAGCTATACCCTAAGAGCTTGAATTTCACATTTCTTCCTCTTACATACTTTCTCAGCCATTTTAATTTGCAAATATGAAATGTGTCATGCTAGAGAACAGGACGAGAGATACATTCCAAATCCCATACCTAGGTACTGTGCGTTGCAACAACACAGTGATGATGCATTAGAATTACTGGAATATAAATCTGGTTGTAACGTGGAAAACAACTTCTTTTGTGAAAAAAAGAAATGCTTCTTATGTATTTTGTTGAAGGAACAGTCCCTCAGTTTCTGAAGCTGGAGGTCTTTTGGGCAGCACTATTCAGCTCTGTTACATCCGTCTGGTCTCCCCTCTCCAGGCAGCAGCTGTGCGGGGAGACCTCTCTCCTCTCAAGCAGCCTGCAGTACCATGCTTTTGAAGTGCTTTGCCTAGTGCACTCACCCGCTCACCCCTTTTAAGCCAAGCCCGTTCCAATTTAGGTGACTTTAATCTTTGCCTTTCAACCGGCAGACACACGGGGCTATCTCCAAACACGGACCATGGGGGCACACGCCTGCTCTGGCTGCCCACACTTCCTGCCTGATGCTCCCAAGAAACCCAAGAGAAAGAGGCCAGCATACCACTGGCCTCCAGTGCTGGCATCCCCATGTTCCTTCCTTGGCCTCCCTGACCTCCCACATCGCCTGTAGTGCCCCTGCAATTCCTTACCCTGACACAGCCACTGGGTTAGAGGAGGCTGCTGCTCACCCTAGCTCAGACTGCTCTACTATATATATTTAGTGTATATATATATATATATATACACACACACCCTGTATACATATACATGTATTTACTATATACATATATATATATGTACATCTAAGAGGGGGTTTGCCATTTCAGAAAGAGGAATGTGAAAAAAAAAAGCTACCCCTTTGGGTAGCAATATTAAGTGGAACAAGTGAGGAGAGAAAGAGCGGGGGGGGAGAGGGGAGAGAAACAAACTGGAAAGCTCACATGAGGCAATGCAACTGGATGTCAGAGCACGGGCTTTGATGTTGGTGGAGGAGATTAAATGTCCACATAAAGGATTGGACTCGGGTGGTCTGCACTGTTTCCTCTCACGTGCACGGCGGTGTGACAATTGCTTTTCAAACATTAGAAACTTACCACCTTCTAAACCAGAACTTAAAAAAAGAAGGGGGGGAAAAAAAGGGAGGGGGGGGAGAAGATATCAGAGAGGGAGGGCTTCTGGGCAGGGTCTGAGCACAGCACGGGTTCATGTGTCACACAGTTCCATGGCTTCCCAGTGACGGAGGGGTACAGTGCTTTTGGAGATGGAGTGGAAACGCAGCTGCAGTATCAGTCATTAAAAATGCCACTGCCAAGGCCCCCACACGGTGATGTGTCTTGAAAGGAAAGGTCACCATCAGTGAGTTATTCTTCCCAAAGCCCCTGTGCTGGGCTCCCGGCTTTCACCAGTGCACACTACTGAAATGACAGAGGAGCTGCTAGAAACCAGAGCGCTGTGGGGGTAGCATAATGTATATTCATTCTGACATGGGCTCCCCTTCGCAGGACAGCACCTCCCAGCACAACACTTAAGAGCTTGACATATTTTAAGCGCCTTCTTAAGCTAATTCACCACTGCAAAACCTTAGTACATTATTAATTTTCGCATTTAAGTGCTTTGCTAAGTTTCAGCCAGAGCCTTTGCCAGTTTCTCTGTGAGTTTTGAGATGTGAACCACAACTGTATGAACCGCCCTCCATAAGAGAGGATTTATTAGACTATAATTATTATTATTATTATTATTCGTGGGTGCAAGTAATCACAAAAGGTAACTTTGTAGATGGAGGTAATCAAAAGTCCTTACTGCTTTAGGTTTAACAAAATATACAGAAATATCGGGAGCTTACAGTGCTAATGCTTTGCCACTTTGGTGTCATTCTTGCAAGCAGTAGCTTAAAACACAGTCTTGTGGTTCACTATGCCAAACATGGCCTAAAGAAACCCATGGCCATAAACAGGAAAATTTTGAGTGATGTTAATATGCTTTGGCTCAAGCCTAAAAATAAGAAAAAATGTCCCACAAGTGACATCTGCAAACCCTCCTAACCAGGGTACTGGAGGCTGAGGCTTTTGCCAAAAGCTGAAGTTTGAGCTTGCAGTAATTTGGCTAATGTGGTTTTGTGCATTTTCTGCTGCAGTCAGCATTTTTATGCTGCTCTGATTATAGGCGCATTTGCAATTTTTAAAGACTTGGGTAGGGTTTTTTTGCATTGAATAATTGCAGAATAGTATTTACTGTGCTTCCCTCAAACATTTACTTTTACTTCACAGTTATTTATTCTGTTCTTTCTTCTGCACAATTTTTCTGCAATCTGTAATTTTCTGCAAAGATCAGTAATGTTAACACTGATGTATATTTCGATAGGGACAAAAAGAGGAAGTGTTTCCTATTGGAAAGGTAATGTAATAAAAATCTGGTTGATTTTTGATGCCAGAAAAAGTCCCCATACTAAGGATTAGAGTGAACTGTGGAATCCAGCCAGACACTCCAGGCTTTATCAAGAAAATGTATATGCACTAAGCATGCCGCATGCACTGCATTTAAAATTAATATGCTAAAACTATGCCTGAAAAAAATTGCATTGATATGTATACAACTCATCCTCTTCAGTTTAATAAACTCATTTGAAACTATAACTCATCTAATTCAATCCTACTGTATTTTCTGTGTAATAACAGTGTTGGTTACACAGCTTTCACTCCCTGCATAGCCCTAAGCCCCTACTTCTTTCTCTGCTTAGACCCTGAGTCTTCAATACTGAGGAGTTTCTTTTCACTAAAACAGAAAGCAAGTGAATGAGATGATGAAGGTGAAATTGCTTCATTTATGGAAAAAGCACCATGGACAAGTAAATGGAGTGTGGTTACTGTGTAATTAGTTCTCATTTTTGTCACCCTTAGAAGTTTCCAAATCCTCCTAGCAATAATGCAAAGAGTGAAGGCTTGGTCATACTTGCAAAGAAAATATTTGAGCCTATTTATTTGATGTATGAACTCTAAAGCTATTCTCTCTCTCTTCTTCTGGTATCTCTAGAATGCATAAGATAATTGTATTGTGTGGTTCAAAATACCAAACATAAATCAAAGGATTTAGCATAGTTTTGTAGGACACAGAGGCAGACGTAGCTTACTAAGCTTGAGTTACAGCATATGTTTTTCATTAAAGAATCCAATCCCTGATCTTCATTAAAAAACACAAAAATACTGTCTATAACAAAACATCAAACAATAAAATTATCATTAGCATTCTAGACCATTACAAAATGAGAATCCCTACATTAATCTTACTGTTATTTGGTTTTAGCGAAGCAACCATCAAAAAGAGTTGGGGTGAGTAAAGCAGTGAGGCATTTGCAGCAGAGCAGACGACCTGACATTTAAGAGAATTCTCCAGTTTTACTTTAATCAACATAACATCACACATGCAGAAGCAATGATTTTAAAAGTAAGTCTGAGAGATAAAAAGGTCTGTTACTCAGGGTAAAGATCTTGAAAACATTTAAGAAAATGTCCAGACTGTAAGGGAAAGCGTATGGGGTCATCATAAGACAGGCAAGTCACTGAATAAAAGCATATTGGCACAAACAGTTTGTGAGGAGCATACAGGTAGAGGCATGTCAGCTTCAAGGCAGTTCTGTAAATAAAAATCATTTCTTTACAAGTCACCTGCAAGAAACAGGCTCTGAGGATTTTCCCAAATGAAATGCATAAAATACAAGAAAGAGCTACTTCTGCCTGGAGATGCTGCAGGGTGGGGAAGGAGGAATCATTTGTCCAATGGCAATGGGGCGAAGGTGCAAAGGAGAGGATGGGAGTGAGACTGAGCCCGTGCATCAGCTCTTGTCACCAGCAGCAACCCCAAAGGGGCTCGAATGCCAAACTTGGATGGCAGCTTGTGCTGCCGAAAAAATGCAGGTTTTAAAAAGCCTGGCTGTTGTGGTGGTGGCTCTTCCCCTTGTAATCACCTTGGTTTGGCCTCCAGGAGGACCAAGGGAGCCTGGTGAGCAGCAGGGAGGTCCTGAGAAGGGGGCAGGCATGCCATCCCCATGCCCGAGGCAAAAGCATAATCCACAAATTCCTGAAAAGCCCCAGGCAGGGAACATTGGTGCCTCTGGATTTAGTGCAAGCAACTTCCACTGGGCTGCCCTTGGTTTTATTTCTAACTTTATTATTTGGTGCTTCTGATTATTTTTGGTTACTAATGGATATGTACAATAAAATACAGTTATTTGTGGTGTTTAGATTCCTCTAATTTCAAACACATTTAACAAGGACATTCAAGGACAGGCAAATACTTAGCACATTGCAAACCACATGTTATTTTTTCCTTTCATCTGAAGGATTTGGAGCCTAAGCTAGAGTGGTTCCTACTATTATTAATTATATGCCAGATCATTAACTCTATTCATCACTTCTGATTCATTGGCTTTCTCGGACATCCTTTCCAGTCACCCATGCTACCCTGGGTGCTGCCAGCTATTTGGTGTTGGGGGATAGTAGTGAAAGCCAAGTGGAGTCTGCTTGGGGGAACTCCCTGGATGGGAATGCCCTACTGCCCACCACCTCAAGCTGAGAGGACACTGCAGAAGCAGTGGCATACATGAGCATGGATGAGAAGGTTTAGCATATGCACATCATGGTGGATAGATGGTTTTGTTACCTGCAGCCGAGATTCTATCCATTTGCATAAGCCAGGCAAAAGCTGTGCTCATGGAAGAGTCCTGTGGGTTAGATGTGTGGCGCGAGGTTTTGCTAGTGCATCAACACAGAGCTTGAATAAACCATACATTTGCATCAAAGCATCGCACAAGGCTTGTAGGGCCCCTTCCCCTGACTTCTCCCTGCAGGCTGCTGGATAATTTATTTCTCTTCAGGTTAAAAAGCCTGGGAGTTCCACCTCAGATGTGGTTGCACCTATTTGATGCTTCCAAATCCTCTGTGATCAAAAATGCTCAACAGCATTCTTTGGGATGAAGAGAGATATGTAAAAGAAAATTAGTATTGTGTATACTGCTCAAATAGTGTTCAAAGGATCTTCACATTTGCAAAGGCAAATAACAAGATATTGAAAATCCCACTTGTGTCGGCCTGAGTTTTTAGTTTCGACTGAATGCTTGCAGGACATAAAGCAATAACAGACTTGTGTACCGATATAAAATTTACAAATGGGAAGAAGTAAAGTTGAACAAAATAAGCAAGAATTTACAGCAGTGTTTTGGAGCCAATATTATTATAAGATGCAGTTCCAAAGAAGTAGAGTTCAGCACTGTCAGCTTTTTTTAATTTATTCATTAATTTGGGAAAGGAGATGGACATGCACAGCTTCATTCCAGGCCGAGGAAATGAGAGCTCAGGCTATGAAGGAGGCACTTTATTTTTTTCCCTTCATTCAGCAAAAATCTGCTGTATCCAAAGCGGAATATGAGTGCAAAATAGAATACTGGCTCCTGGGGTTTTGTTGTTGGTGGTTTTTCACTTGTAGAGTTAAATAAAAATAATTTTCCAAACATAAATTTAATCCTAAATGATTTAATAATGAAATCTAATTGCTCAGATATTAGACAGAACATGAACCAAATTCAGCCTTGGTATGTATGAACTTGCCTTGGTTAATTCTACCTACTTGCTGAAAGGGCTGGGTTTGGCTGCACTTTTTTTCGCCCATCATAATATTAAAAGCTGGTGTCAAGTGAATCTGCAAAGCTGCACTAAGCTAGTGAGAAACAAATTCCCAACTGTTTCCTTGCTCTTCTCCAAGCTTAAAAAGAGCTGAGAATGGTGCTACACGCAAGCTTTTCAATAAACACCTTCTAGCTCAAAGCAGCACCAACAGTGTTTCATCTTTGCCAATATGAACAAATCCTACTTCCCTTCATACACTCAAGAAGCATTTACTTTCAAAAGCACCTCAGCCTTTTCTGTAGTTCCTATGGTCTAATCCTATATAACATGATAAAATGCTGAATGGCTCCTGGATAGCACGCAGCGTTTGCTCTCTACGCAGGTCATGGGGATTTCTGGAGTGCCTGGCGTCGTGCCTATAGCCCTCTCGCTGTTCCAGGCGTCCAGGTAAACAAATAAAAATACATTGGTGTGTGATAGCGCCCATAAAAGCACCCTGGTGATGTGAATAAGCAAGCCAGTGCCTTCCTTAAATTAATCTGTCTGCAGGCAGGAGCTGCCCAGGAGAGAGATGTGCATCTGAGCATTGTTCTCCTCGTCCAGGTCTAGTGTCAGATCACAACATAGCTCCCACACTTGGCTCACATCCCTGGGAAACTCCTGCTCACCTTAGTGGAAGGAACTGGGGTTTGTCCTGCCCTTTGAAACTTCAGCTCTGCTTCTGGCTTTCCCACCTTCCCTTGGTGCCCTCTGCAGCCTCAATATTCAAATTCAATTTATTATATGTTCTCAAGTTTGAAATACTAAGGAAAGGGGAGGAGGGAGGAGAGAGGAAACCATATGTCAAAAAGACTGAATCAAAGTGAAAGTGGTGTGTGCACACATCGGAGGAGGCTAAGTTTGGCCTGATGTTTTCTATTTTGACTATTGGAAAATTTTGGTGAGATGTGGGCTTGGTGTGACATCTGTTT
The DNA here is from genome assembly GCA_024733675.1 of Psilopsiagon aymara. Taxonomy (NCBI): domain Eukaryota; kingdom Metazoa; phylum Chordata; class Aves; order Psittaciformes; family Psittacidae; genus Psilopsiagon; species Psilopsiagon aymara. The sequence continues at coordinate 28,581 of JANRGW010030383.1, read as the reverse complement.
AGCTTTGGGGAGCGTGTACATGTCCGTATGTGTGTGCGTGTGTGTGGCAGAGACTGATGTCTTTCTTTGTATGAAGCTGCACAGTATCATATGGTGATATAAAACATGAACACCCACTTAGAAAATTCATGCGGCGTCTGCTGGGGTATTTCATTTCTCTTTATTCTAGTGGGTTTAACTACTGGGCTACATGCACAAAGTCTTTTTCACAGTCAGTATAATGTCTAGGAAAGTTCTACACTGGTGATGTCTTGTGAACCAATTTCCCAAAACTGGTTTTTTTTTTAAAGCTTCTTTATGATGAATTCATCCCAATACACTCATCCAGGATCTGAACAAATATTACAGCTGGCATGAATGGATGGTGCTCCATCTCATGTAGCTTCCTACCCCAGTCTGCTAAGGTACCAAAAGCCATGATATGCGTGACTGGCAGCGGCACTGCTGTCTTACATCTTCCCGTTTGAGTCACCCCTAGAAATCAGGCCACCCATTTTCTCTTCTCCGAATGAGAAATGAGACAACCAACCAAGGGGTTTGCTGGGTTTTGCTACTTCTTTCATAGTAGCAGTCCCAATATTTGCTCATAAAACAAGGGGGTGGGGGCAGAACAAGCCTATTGAAGCAGAATTTATAGGAAGTTGTGTACAGCTCTGCTGAAAACAGAGCCCAGTACTTCGAGGGTAAAGTGCCTGCAAACCAGCTTTTCCACCACTGCTGGCAATAATTAGCCATTCAGACTGCACTAAAAGCTGCCTGAAGGCGAAGAGACATTGCTAGTTTGGGGAGTTGCTTTAAAAAAAAATACATCAATATTTCTTTGCTGCTGTTTTGCTTTAATTTCATTCCACTTTCTGTGGTGTCTCTGTACAACCTGGAAATTTGTTGTGCCCCAAACCAGCATTAAATGTTAGTCAGTTTTTCAGGCAATAAACCATTTGACATTAGTGTAGTTTCTATTTTTGTGTAAAATCCCAAACATCTGTTCCACAGGAGATGGGTTTGCTACCAAGCACTACTGTTAGATTTCTCGCCAACAAGTTTCATTGCTTCATGTGGTTTGTGTTTTGTTCTTTAAACAGTTAATTATGTTTTATTCTTTCTTCCATAAAAGCTAAATTTAGCCAAGATCTTCTCTAATCTGAAACATTTTGTGGAAATGACAGTGTTGTTAAAAAAAGCATTCTGGGTAGAGATTACAAATGCATAAAATAAGTGAGCACAGTGTCCTTTACACCGTATCTCTGTTCACCACTCCGTCTTTGATGAGTATGGACAAAGACTGTTATAAATGGAGATCAAGTAGCCTACTTTACACGCACATGTGTAATAGTGCGCTCACAGTCACACGAATGGACATGCACACACATGGGTGCAGTGGTTTGTATGCTGCTGTCAGCAGCCAGAACGTGATTCAGTGAGCTCAAAGATGGGGATTGCAATCCAGCTGGTGGGAATTTATAAGAAAATTTGGTAATATGTTAGAAAAGCAGGTCTGGAAGAGACCTCAAGAGGTCACTCCATCCATTTCCTGTCACTAGAAAGATCAGCCTCATGTAGATTATTGCTGAGGACTGTCTTTATAACTGTTCCATGGAGAGGTCCTGTACAGGAGATTGCACAGCTGATACTTGCTGTAGCGAGGGTTTGATGCCGCTCTGCAGCCACTTGCATTCTTTGTGAGCACTCTGGAGTGTATCCCAGTAGCTGCTGGGCTCCGAGCAGTGATACTGGGATGGGAGCCACTAATCTAAGCAGGCAGAGCAATCCTGAACATATAAAACACATCTCTCACGCCAGAGGATCACCTAAGGGAGGGAGGAGTTTTGCCATTCATTCTAGCGGGGTCAGGATTTCAGCCAAAAAATACCCATTTACCAGACAGACATGAAATGCAGGCACACACTTATAAAATATTGCCAACAATGCTGTCAGTCTTACTTATCTGACCCTCAACTTCTGTCAGACCAAAAGATAAAGTCTGTTTATGAGAAACTGCTGAGAAATCAGTCTGTAGTGAGTATGCTTAAAACAGGTCACCAGCTTTTCCAAACATTCAGCATCTGTATCTTAAACTGACTCCTACGTGTTCTGTATGTTTTCACTTTTCTTTTTATGTATAAATGCAAGGTAATGCCCCCATCATCTCTAGGATGATGAAATGGACAGTAACCACTTCTGGCAAATGAAATATGGGCTCCTGTTACTTCAGCTCCATCAAGCTGACAGTTCTTCCTCCTTACACTCACTTTGAACTGCTGCCTTGCTAGTCAGACCACTATGCTCAAGAAGCAGAAACTCCAGTGCTCTCTTTACGAAACTTCAAGTGCTTTTCACACCAACCACCAGCAAAACATAAATGGGGAATATTTGTGTGGAAAACTGGGAAGCTCACTGGGATGCATAACCTGAAAACCCTGCTTGGAGGAGGAGCTCCTGCTGCCATCCTGCTTGTAATGGCAGGGAGGTTGTGTCTGGCTTGTTGGTTTGGTAGCCATAGATTTCTGGACTGCTTACACCTAGCATGTGGAAATGCTTCCCATAAGGGAAGCCAAGCAATCACCCTGCTAGATTTGCATGGCAGTGCAGTGACCATTACCTGCTGCTCTGCAGGACACCCCACTGCCTCTTGGCAAGGAAGGAGCTCAGAAAATCTTTTCTGGAAGGAGCTAAATCCTTAATGCTGGTCAAGGCAGCATCAAAATGCAGCATGCAAAAAGCAGTCAGGGTTGTGCCTAAGTGGTTCACCCTCTTGGTGGTAATTTTTTAAATACCATTGTTACTGATTTGACAAGAAAGGATCATGTGTTCTGTGCACTTGTAGCCTAGTTCACTCTACAGTGCAATTCGGGGAGACTGTGGATATCATGGTGTGTTTCATGGTTATGGAGGTAGTTAAGCCTTAATTTGAAATGCCTACATTTCATATCCAGGTATTAGATTTTCCTTACATCCTTTCTGCATGTGTGCAATACATATTTATGTCCTGGTAACCCTTTGTATTGGGGAAATTAAAATGGGCAAAAGTGCCATGGAAATATGAATCAGCACCCTGTGTTTTCTCCAGAGCTACAATATTCTTCTGTGCTACTTCCTTCATTACTCTGCATGCATTTGCAAACTTCCAGCCTTTGTCTTCCTGGGAATTATGTGACACATGTTTCTGAACTTTCTGTTCAGTGCTATTGAGCTTCAGCCTCAGAAATACCTGTCACTTCCTGGATCTAATTTCATTTTGGCTATAAAATGGACCACCCAATTGGAGAAGGAAATATTGTTATCTTCATGCTAATTATTAAATGGTTTTGTTCAGTACTGAGGCTCCACTGGAAAGGAGCCAGATGTGTGGTGGGATACAAACCACTAAGAACTGAACAAAGACCACCAAATGCACTCTTCTACAGGCAACTCGTCAACAACGTACAAAAACACAAAGCAGGCTGCTTTTCCTGCAACATGAAGCTGTTGCTGGAATGCAGCAATGCAGTTTGAACAGTTCTGCACTGGGATCTTCACCTTTTGCTCAGTGCTAAAGTACCTATCATTGCCTTGCCCTTATGCAGCAGATTTCCTTGTAAAATTGGCATTAATTTATCCTTCTAATGTGCTCTTGAGATTTTCTTGACCATCTCTTCAGTCTCCTTTTATTGCTAGGCTCTGCCTTGCTTTTATCTGCCATCAAAACTGTGCTAAAGTCGTTGGCTTTCCGTGTTGCAGATAAGCTTACCATTGTTTCAAACCTCTGTCCTGGCGCCTGGCGCTTGTGCAAAACCCTTTTTATGCAAAGAGGTCAGTCAGCACTGTCCCTGCTTGAGGCTTTGCAGAAGAGAGTCCCAGCACTTGGCTAGGATGAGGAACCACTTCCCAGGACTCATCCCCAGCACAGGCAGAGGCCTGGGCTGTAGGGGCCTGTGCTTCCCCTTCACACTGCTAAGCCATAGTGTGTTGCCACCTTGCATCCCATTTTCTTCCCACCATTGCTGTTGAACATTTATGGATCCTTCTTCACCAAGCCTGTAGTGCTAAATTGCTACTAGGATGGCATACGTAGGTCCTTGTGTAATTTTCTGCCTCACACTCTATAGATGGAAGTAAAGCAGTAATCAATCCCCAAGGGAAATTGCAGCCCAAAAGAAGGGATGCTAATTCTTGCTGCTCTCACATAAACTAATTCAGAGTGAATCATGACAGTGCTTTGCACCACCTAATGCCAGGAACCATTTTAATGTGAGTGTGAAGGCAGTCTTGATGTTTAGGGCACATCTGGGTGAACAGATCTTCCTCCGCATACACATGCATGGGCATACAGTTTCCATTGAAACAAAATTCCCAGTGAAATGCTTTGTAAAACAAAACTAAAATGCCACTCGTACTGTGCTCAATCTAAAACCACTGGAAATACCATCACAAACTTAATTTCAAAATATTTCAAAACACAAAGTATTATTTTCCCATGAAAAATAAGGGAACACAATGTCAACTATTAAAACAAAATTTCAGACTATTTTCAAAGAAAATTGTCTGGATCAGATCCTTTTTCTCATTAAAAGACTGAACTTGATAAATCAACATGTAAAAAATATCGCATTGAAAAACTGATATCTGACTGCAGTATGGGTCATCATTTCCACTGAATCCACTGAGCTAATAACAGCAGATTGTTACTAAACATAAAATGGAAGATCACAAAGAAGATGATAACAAATACTAAGTTTTTTCAAAAGAAGCCATGTGTGAAACTGGAGTCATTCAGATACAAATGTGTCAGCTCCAGAATGCTGTCTGTTGCCTTAAATCTGACACCATTCAGCAAATTTCTAATGTTCCCATTATCTGTTTACCTCCTGCTTTGCAGCATAGTATATCCAAAAATCTGTGAAGGCCAGATTTGTAGTTATCCTTCTTGCTGCTTCAGGCTCCTAAGGCTGATGCAAGAACTCGGAACCCCAACTCTCCAGCAGAAAATTCATTTCATTTTCCTCGTTTGGGCAAGTGACTTGTGAGTAGGGGGAGGGCAGGAGTCACATAAAGGCTAAAGACTGCTTGCTCTTCTCACAAGCCTACAATTACTTCTAGAAAAAGAATATGCATTTTTCTCCAATAAGTGAGATAATATAAGAGCTTTTGCTACCTACACTGGGCTGGAGTAATAACATTTCTGGGCATCCTTCTGTGAGTTTAGTGTTTAAAATACTAAACTGAGGTAAAGGTTTGAAAGATAATTGGTTTTCATTCTGACTTTTGGTCAGGCAGGTAAGGAAGCCCTTCTGTTTATGCTGTTTCTTTCACATCTACATTTATAAAGAGGAGAGAAGAAAATGGCATTTGGAAAGGATGCGACCAGTGGTGTCCATCATCCCTCTTCTGATTGACAGGAACAGTCAGAGGGGCTTATATATTCAGGTATTTCAGAAAGGTGAATTGTTTCTAGATAAAATTACTGTAGCTGTTCTGCCAGTGCTAGCTGTGGAAAAGCATACTTATTAATTGCAGAAAACTTTGGGAAATACTTTGAGTCGATTCAAATCAATTCATTAAGAATTTAGGAAAATTACTTTAAAAATTCTTCTAGAAAGAACCAAGAAAAAGCTCTAAGATTTCGGGTTTCAGCTGCCAGGGCTTTTTGAACAATTTCAAAATTAAATTAGATGCAAAGTATTTTCAGTAAAAAATATTTAAGTGAAAATTTCATTCTGAAAACAGCTGTAAATAATTTCATTTTTATATTTTTCACTCCTCTTTGAGCAGAGTAGCTTAAAAAATGGGCAAAAAATCATGAAACATCATTTTTGCCTAAATCTGCATTACTTCAGTGGGCAAGATAATATTTTGGCCATAACATTTTATCCGGCTCTATAAAGCAGCATTTCTGTTTTCATTTACTTATCCATTCACACCACAACTCGTTGCTTACTTTTCTCGCTCTTTCTTCCCTGTAAGGATTACTGTGGGCTCTCTCTATATAATATGACATAATCAATGGTGAATGAGCAGTACTGGTAAGTGAGAGGAGGAACCCCATTTACCAACCAATTGTATAGCTGACATTACTGTCCAAGTGGCTGCTTTCACATCTTTTCAATTGTTGTGTCAGAAAATCAATCCATGACTTCAGCAAAATCTTGACACTTTCTCCCATCTACCGTTAATAATTCATGACCTCTGCTCTTCTTGAAAACTCATTTATTCGGAAGCTAAACTCCCCACAAAATGCTCATTCCTGAACCTGCTGTTGTTCTATCATTCTTCTTCTGAAGTTAAAATAAGTTTTAACAGAGTTGCAGGCATTTTTTAATGGCCATATCTCAGGAGAGGGCTGGTGATAAATTCTGAGAGTGGAGATTGTTTCTCAGTGTGGGACTGTGTTCTGTGCTGTATACACAGAGTCAAGTCAGCTAATACTGTAATTGCATAAACAGGATGGTCTCAGTGAAGTTAATTTCCTGTAGCAGCTTCTAGATCTTGTGACAAGGCTGAGTGTTTATAAGAAATGTTCTTATATTCTTGACACACAAAAGATAAAAATGGCAGGCTTTCTTGAGGTAAATATGGATATAAATAGCTGAAAAAGGGCTGCGAACCAGAAAGCTTCTTGTTTTTTCCCCATTTTTACAGCTGATACAATGAAAGTACTACTTCCCTTCACACTTTAACATAAAATATCTATAAGGTATTTACTGAAAGAACTTTTAGAGGAGAATTCGTCCTCAACTTGTGTTTCTGTGGTATTTCAGAGCAAGGGAAGGAAAGAGAGAAAAAGACTCTGAGGACAGGAGCAAAACAGTGCTCAACATGTGAAGTATTCTGGAACACATAAAAGTTAGGGATTTGATGTTCTAAGTTATCCATGATGGGATTACCTATATCAAAGCGGAGATCACAAGCAAGTAAAATCATATCCTCTATAAAGAATGAAAATATTTCCCATGGTGTCCCCACATACTATCTATCCAAGTCAGAGATTTCAAGCCTATGCAATTAAACAGTAGATTTCAGACTTTGTGATTGTGGAGCATATTAAATGCTCTTAAGTTCCTCAGACAATTTCATTAAAGCCAGAAAAAGCTGGCCTTTTCTTTAAAAAGAATATGGCTGGTTTGAACATTTTGACCACAGTAATTTATTTAACCTGCTTGCCACCCAGCCCTGGAGTTTATTAGAACTAAAGATAAAGATAAAAAAGCTGTAAAACCCACTGTTAATCTCCAGAAATGGGTTCTGTCTTTTTGACTTCCTGCTTCAGACTCATCCATTTATATATCTGTAGTGCTGCTGGGTTTCAGGCAGGTTAAGCAACTGAGTATGTAGAAAGGAGATGCTCCAGCCACGTCTCCCAGTCTGGCTAATGTATGTGCACATAAAGCCTTTCTGCAGACTCCTTTCTGCAGTTCAACATGCACAATTGTCTCCAGCTGACAGAAACTCTGTTTTCATACCTACCGGATGTTCTAAATTTAAATACTATCAGGCTACTGTAAATAACAATGAAATACTTCACTCTGACAGCATTGGAGGCAGCATATGGATTCAAGTTTTAGAAAACACTACATGTAAAATGCCTTTCCTTTTATAGCAGAATATATTTAGAGTCTTTTGAGCTCAGATCCTGAACTGAGTACGATGCATCTAGTCAGCCAGCCCAATCAACAGCAGAATCACAACTTCATGTCAGTGCAATACATTGTTAACTGATATGTCAGAAAATCAATTAATTACTTTTAAGTAGCAGTTAAGAGTATCCACACAATACTGCCATGTGAATTATTAAAGAAAGCAAGGTTGAGTTTTCTCCACAACCGAAACCCTGTCTTAGAAGAAAGTGCAAAATGCTGCTTCTGCCCTGAAGCCTAATCAACATTACTGGGCAGGCAACAAGAACCGAAAGAGTGGTGGAGGGTACAAAATGGGAAGGATGCCACCTCCCAGAGCAAAGGCACTAGCAATCTGCAATGGCTACAGCTGTTAAGAAGCCTGAATTAAAATGCCTCCCTTCTTCAGAGGTACAACCTCCTCCAAAATGGGAGTAATGGCAGACACAGCTCTGAGAAAGTACAAGCAGAGAAGTGTGAGAAGGGTAGAAAAGACCTTCTGTATCCTTCACCAAGGGACCTGCTCAGACCTTCTGTACCCCTGTCACTGTCTGTTATAGATTTTTGCCTGGGACTGTCCCCTGGCATGCTGAAGGGAAACAGCCTTAATGGGACATCATCATCATGAAGCTTTCTGCTTTCTTCATGGCTTGGTCTGTTGGAGACGCTATATGGGTGAAGAAATCAGTGAAAGTGTACAGGTGACAGTGAGGTGGGAATTGGCTCGGGCTTCTGATTTCTCCCTTCTTGTGGTGGTAAAGCTTCCCAGAATAGGGTCTGGAGGGCTCAAGTAGGTCTTCTTATAGTGAACACATCTGGAAGGTTATCCCATCAGTACTGCCACTACTGAAGCTCAGCAGGCTGTGTCATGGTCCCTGCTCTGCAGGGTGGGCACATTTACTGGGGTAATGGAAAGCTGGAGTGGAAAAGTACGTGTTACGGCATTGCTTTCATATTTGGAAAAAGATGATGTTCTTGGCTCAGCTTGGTCATGAGCAAAAGTGTCTCATCTGAGTCTGTGAAATATAGCCCTCGCTCTTCTTTCTCCCACCCTTCTCTCTCTTCCTTTTGTCAGGAGCTGTAGCAAGGATTGGACTGGGAGCAAAGAGCAACCCTATGCTTATCCCAGGTTTTCTGGGGTTTATCCTCTCCATCACCATATACAGGGATCTCCCACTGGGTGGCAAGCTGGAGAAGACACAGCAATGTGTCTCTAGCACCAGGGTGCTACGACTACCCAAATAAACAGTGGGTTCAGGCTCCACATCAATGCAACAGCAGCTATAGCAGAGACACCACGGTTTGCTTCCTGTGGGTTTCAGAGCTACCTTTGAACTGCTCACCAAATCTCCAACAGCATTTGAGACTTAACAGATGGCTAAACCAAGATCTGGGACAGATTTTTCTCCAAAAGCTAATAAGCCATGGTGTGACTGTGGAGACTGGTTTTCCTTGTCTTCATGGCCTATAGTATTTCTGGCTTTGCAGGGTTCAGATACAGAGGTCCTGGGTTTGGTGCTTTCCAGGCAGCTGTCTGGCACTGAAGAAGTCTAATAAATGACTCAAATTCGTAATCCATACTTGACAGGGCACTCTCTGATGCACTCTCAGATCACATTTGTCCTTCTAACTAAAACGGGAAATGGCAAATAATTTTACATACACACCCTTTTTTTCTTCTTCTTTTTTTTTCCCTGTCAGAAAACTTTCATTGCTCAAAACTAAAGCTTTTCACAAAAAAAAAATATATGTACTGGATTTGACTGGAAAACATCCTCCAGCTTCTGGGGTAGGCTGTTGGGTCAAACTAGAGGCTGCCTCTGGCCTCTGCATCCCTGCCTGGATGTGGGAAGCTACAGTCCTCTCCCTGCTCCAGTTGTACTCAGCTATTCCTGAAGGTGTTCAAGGCCAGGCTGACAGAGCCTTGGGTGATATGGTTTAATGGGAGGTGTCCCTGCCCATGGCAGAGGGGTTGGAACTAGATGATCTTAAGGTCCTTTCCAGCCCTAACTATTCTACGTTTCTATTCTATGATTCTAAGATGGGACCCACTCCAAAAGGAGAGGCAGGGAGAACCAGCTGCTCTCTTGGTGGCTAGCGCTGCGCAGCCTTCACCTTCTGGGTATGGCTGATCCTGGCCACCCAGGCAAGCCCCTTGTCCACTGAGAAGGTTTGAAGCCCCACACAGGAGCACAAAAGTGCCACACTCAGAGAGGACATGTGCTCTCAGTTAGCCCTGTGTCAGGTCTCTTGGCAAACCTCAAGCAACCAAGATGTGCAAGGTCTTCATCTCTGCTTCTAGGTGTGGTTTCATTTAGCATTTTACCTGTACTGTGGCACATGTGCCCAGTGTTGTTGCCACTCCCACATTTCTAACTAGGTTAGGCACCAGTCTGAGTCCATGGGCTAACGTCTGTGCTGGTGCGAGGCCAGGGAGAGGAGAGACACTAAGCTGGCAGCAAATGTGTTCATTCTGCAGTTGTTCTGGATGAGTCTGGCTGAGGAAGTCCTGTGTGAAGGACTCATGTTTTGCCTACAGCGCGTGGGTGCACGGCTTGGGGTGGAGGAGGCAATGGGCATTCTCACCTCTTCCCTGCGGCCGTGTAATTACAGGAGTAGTCCCAGCCGCTGAGAGAGAGATGCAAACAGCACGAGTGTAGATTCAGCTGCTGCAGACGCAGCACTCGCTCTCGGATTGAAGGGAGAGCTGGTATTTGGCCGTGGCACAGGCTAGCTGGGCTGGCATCGTTGTTTGTCCAGGTCATTGCAAAGCTCCCCCTCCTGGCCAGCACCGACCTGAGACCTTGCGCTGCCCTGAGCCGGCGGACCCGCCGCAGGGCTCAGCACGGGGATGGCCACACAACGCAGAAAGACCCCAAGTGCTGTGCAGTGTGCTCTGCTATAGCCTCTGATACTGCCGCCGAGGGATGCAGCGGTGGATGCCGGCAGCGGGAGGCAGCTGCCCCCAAAACTGTGCCCCCAAAACAGGGTGTCAGCAAACATGTTCCCAGGTTACAAGGTTCCCTCCTTGTCTAAAAGTACCCATTTCACAGCACTTTGACTTTATTGAAAGGAGGCAGTAATGGAAGGAAAGCTCATGTCATTAAAAAAAAAAAAAAAAAAAGGATAAACATGCTTTTGATTGCTTTCAAATGTCTAGGAGGCAACTCCAAAACAAATGAAATCTTAGCTGTTGTTCCAAAAGTCTCACAGGGTTTGATTTCACTGGAGAATGCATCCAGCTTCAGCATGGTGAAAGTGCACAAAAATATTATCCCTATCCAAAAAAGTTCTGGCATTTGAATTTTCCCAGTAGCCATATGTATATTTCAATGAAATCCACCCTTGTCCACAGGTTTGGCAATCCCAGCAGAAACATTGGCAAATGCCTCTGACATCCCGCTTCCAGAAAAACAACCTGCTTCAGAAGGGGGTTGCTAAATGCTCTACGAAGAGGATGTAGTGCTTCAAAGCCAGTTAAAGGTGGTGGTGCATGTTGAAAACAGGACGTGTGCTCCATCCTGTTTCACTCTTACTTGCCTCTTCGGTTTTTTATTTGGCCTGCTTTATGCTTTTTTAAAATATGTCAGTCATTTAGCTGGTTTCAGAGAACTCCAAACACATTTCTGTTCCTAAAGTGAAATTCTCTGTGCTCTATTGGATAACCTCTCTGCATGTTCTTTAAAAAAAGATTGACAGAGTCTGGTTATTAAGACAGAAAAGGAACATCAATTATATTTCTTTCCTTGTGTGGTGTTTTTGTATAGCACAGCCCACAGAAGCACATATTTCCTATGAGCAGCCCAGACCCTTGTGTTTGAGATATGTAAACTTTACTGCAGGGTACATAAAGGGATGCATGTGGGTACTCAGTCATTTCAGTGATCCTGTCTCCCATATTCAGTGAAGTAAAGGTTTTATTGTTTGCAGGGAGCTATTTGGATGGGTATCCTGATTTGTGTGTGGGAATGTTGAGAGCAATATATAAGAAGACAAAATGCTGAACAACTTCAGGAAACTTGCTTTTGTTAAGAGGGCTATTTTTACAGTTTGGTAAGCTGTATGGCTAACATCACTTTAATTGGAAAACAGAAGCCATTAATCAGCTTTCATTTTTCATATTACCTGCTAATGGGACACCATCAGTGCACAGTGTTCTCAGCTACTTCCATTTTGTTTCAGACTGATGTTTACTTTTCTTTGCAAAGCAATAGTAAACCTCCCCAAGGGCTAGTCTTAACATCTGTGCAATGCCTCAGATTACTGGGTTTAAAAAATTATCACAGTCCTGACTGCCAAATGGTCTGAACACCAATAGCTTCAGTGAAGTCCATGAGAGCTGCAGGTCTTTAGCACCTCCAGAAAAACAGATTTTCATGTTTTAAGCTAATTCCTTGCCAAAATGTATGTCTTTTTAAGTAAGTACTGGGTCACAATTTACTGCTGGAGCAACACTTGCAGTATATATGTACAAATCAAGAATTACTGCTTTTCTTGGCTCTCATAACCTGCTTTCTGCCCCCTACCACCTCCAGGCTAAGACTGTAAGATACAGCTGAAAAGCAGACAGTGAGACAGTGAATGCAGCTGATACAATAAAAATGAAGCTGGGGTTTCACTTGCACATTCATTTGACCATCTTTGCACTGTTGAACACACAACATGCACTGTGAGTCAAAAGCATTCATCTGAAAGGACAGATAGCTTTTTCCTAGAATCCCAAAATAAGCTACCTAAAGAAAGTCTTTAACAATCTCAATTCTCTGCCAACTAAGGTATTGTATTAGGGAAGAAAAGTATGAAACTCAAATCCATCCTAAGTCTGTAGTTCACTTTTCCCTGGAGATCCACCCTCTCTGATAACATACATGTATCTTGCATAGCCCCATCATTCCTTATCTTTATGTAAATGTCCAGAAGGTGCTCACACTCTGATAGATGGGCAACAAGCAATAGGAAAAAGAAGGTGAAAACTGATAGTAAAAAAAGAAGCATGAGAGAGACAAGGGCTAAAGATCTATATATTTCAAAAGCTTGTATGGAGGAATGGAAAGAAGGAACCTTTTCTGTAGTTAGCGCCTGTAGATAGCAGCTAGTGGGGGGTGCTTTATCTGCCCTTTAACAGAGGGGTTACTGCATTGCTGCTGAACCACTGTCAGCAAAGCCCCGGAAACATCTTGCTGTGCAGTTGATGAAACATTTGCCTGAGGTCCTCCTGTGGCAGTTGAATAATGTCATAACCCAGGATTGTGTAACAGTTGCTAGAGCAGGAGAGATTGTGCTGTTTCATTTCATGTCACTGGTCTTTCTGTAGGGTTTTCCTATTGTTGTGGGTTTTTTTCTCTCTTTCCATTATTTTCCTTGGGAAAATAGTATATTTCTTGTGTAGGTCTCTCCTTTACTCAGTCAGTGTTAAGAAAAAGTTCAAAAGAAAAAGAAACAACATACCACTTCTTGTTTTCCTGTTCAGTACAAGAACAACATCTGAACAGCCCCAAACAGTTTCTGGATTAGCCTTTCCCAGAGTACATTTTATTTCGTCTTTCCTTTTACACTGGCTGTGGTGCAACAAATCCTGTGATTCCAGCTTCAGTAGTTCCTGGAACAGATTAAGCATATGCAAAATTTTCCTCATAGGCAATGTTGGATGAGTTGATGTGTTTGTATAGACTGCAGGTTTGTAGCCATACGCTGAAAAATGAGATTTTTATATTTTTATATAATACGTAAAATGCTACCAGTGGTCCTTAATTGAAATGTGACATTTAGCCAGCAGCAAATCCATAGTAAACCTCTCAGTCTCTTGTTTCCACATGCATCATTCCCTGAGCTTAGCAGAAAACATCTCATCCTGGAATATGGAAACACAACACCACCACAACCCCTCCAAAAAAACAAAACAAAACAAAAAGCAAACAAACAAACAAACAAATCCCCAACAAACTAAACCCACATATCAGCTGTGCATTTGGCAACATTTCTTTTTGTCTACTGAGATGCAATTGCTTTTACTTGATTTTGTTTCTTCTTACCACTGTCTACAACCATCTCTCCATTATCTAGGAGGAGAAATGGATTACAATGGATTACAAACAATGAGGTACAAAAGTAGAGAAAACAATCTTTATATCTCAGCAAAGACTCCTGTCCTTAAATTAAAAAAAAACAGAGAGGGAGATGATCACCATGTGGGCCATGAAGTGCACAGAGGCTTTGCACTGCTGTGGTACAAGAGATGCTCTGTAAATCTCCATTGCAAGCTAGGTTCTGGCTGTCCTCCAGCTACCTTTTGCACTCTTTCAGTGACTACAGCAGTTGACATGCCTTGTAAAACAGCTGGACTAAACTTTGGAGTTTGGTTTAATACTTTCGTAAGTCTCTCTACCTATCCTTCCTTTGCTCCATTCATCCATGTATCTATGCACCTATGAATTCCTATGAAATTGCTGAATTTTACACTTGGTGACAAATGTGACAGGCTCATACATAAACAGTACTTGTACACTCGCACGCTTCTAGGAAGGATTATTTCCTCCTAAATGCCAGAGAACTGAGGTGTATATCACTTCCCCTACAGAAGAAATTTCAAGTGTTGCAGCTACTGACTCACATTTACAGTGGACAACTTCTGTTACCGTTTTGCATGCAAAATTCCCATCCCATGGATGTCACTGGAATTACTCCTATGTACGGGAGGAAAGAGTCTGGGCTTGAACTGTCCTGTGTATCTACAGGACAAAAAAAATATCCTCCTCATAGTCCGAGGCATTCTCATAATACCACTGTCTGGTGTTAGTGACTATAAAATAGGAGGAGGAGCAGGGGAAGTCTGCAGAAAGAATCATTATCCATATCATTACTCTGTTACTGGTAGTAGACCCCTGCACCTTAGAAACAATGCATCAGCTGAAACAACAGGAACAATCCCAACCTGGGTTCTAACAGCAAAACTCTGAACTTAAATCTTCATCCACTTCCACTCTAATTGAGCAGAGAAAAATCATCTGAGAAGCTAAATGAAAATTACTAGCCTATAAATGCCTGAGGCAAAGAAAAAAAAAAAGAGAGAGAGGAAGGCAGGGAGGGAGAGGAGAGAGAGAAAGATGGGAAGTCTCATGTGAGTTTGGTTAGTGGAAGAAAAAAACCACGTACTAAGTATGGCTGCATGTCATTTTTCAATTTGCTCATGTTAAATAATGATCTCTAGGGCAGAGAAGGAGTGAAGTGAAAAGGAAGAGCTCTCCCCTCATCTTGTTTAGTTTCTGCTGGTCTTTTGCAGTGTCTGGCCACTGCCTGGCTCTCATATAAACTTAAACATGAACCACGGGCAGTTTGGCATGTCTTCTCTATCCTGGACCATGTACCTGATGAGGAAAAACAGAGCAGCAACTGGCTTTTTTGGTAATGACTTCTTTATCTTCCTTTAAAAAAAGCTTTTCTTTGCGCTGTAATGAAATAGAAATCCTGATTGTAAAATAATAGAAAGTATTGGGTGAAAAAAAACCCTCTTTAAAGTAATAGAATTTCTATTGGAGGAAAATATGGAAATCTCTCACTATGTGCATATATGTGCATTAATTTCCATGAGACAGTTGAATACGTATGGGGCTTTCACTAGCCTGAGAAGTGTGTTGCAAGTGCTCTTAACTGAATCAATTTCTTCAGAGGAAATACTTCAAAACAGTTTTTATTTCAAATGTTGGGGAGGGGGTGCCACCAAAGCTGGAGTGAATTGCGCTGCTGAGTTTGGTGGTGGAAGGAGATGCCCTTTCCATGGCACTTAAAGTTTGCAGCTTTGCAATAGCGAAGTGATCACAGGGGGCCAGATAATGCAAATGGTCTTTGTCGATTGGTTTGAGTCCCAGGGTTATGATACCTAGCGATGCTCTTTTATACAAACTAAAGTCTCAGCCTATTATGTTTGATGAGTTTTTAATCCCTCAAAAATGACCACAGAGTAAAAATTTTCCCATCAGAGAGCCAAACATAACTTTTTATCACAATGATAATTTAGATAAAATAATAGGGATTGAACGAAACACTCATGAATTGCTGCATATCTGTAGAGAACAGGACTGCCTTTTCCAGCATCCCTGGCACCTCTTACACAGTGTGCAGAAAGAAACGCATCATATTTTCTTTTTAATATTTGCATACTCTGAAATTGGCTTCTGTTCTATAATCCAGGGACTAGCTTTGATCTTAGTGACTCTTTTTCTACTAAATATTTACTGAATTGAACAAATTGTATGCAAAAGAGCTTTTTAAAAAGGTTTTGAATGTTTTCATGGGTTTGATTTTAAAAGATCCAATGAAGGCAAAAAGATTAAAGTTGAGAATGAAGAAAGGAAAATCTATTATTCTTCATTCCCACTTGAAGATTCCTTCACTTTTGTTCTTCAACCCTGTCCTTTAGCAAGTCTAGGTGGCTCCTTCCTCAGGGGGCTGCTGTTAGCATTAACTGCAGCAAAGTTTCAGTTTTCAGTTAGGTGAAGGGACAAATTTTCATCTGATTTATATCCCTTGATCCCTTTGAACCCTGAATTCCACTAATTCCTAAATCAGTGTCAAGTTCAGAGGATCAGCACTTGTTTCTGTCGTGGAGCACTTGGAAAGATGGCATTGAATCATTTTGCAATATATGTGAGCGTTAGATAAATCCTGACACTGAGGACTTACCATCCCAGTGCTGAGCGATGTGCAGGCTGTGACTGTCAGAGGAGCAGCCAAGTGCCATGCCCATGGGACAAGCCTGGCCTTCCCCTGATTTGCTTCCTCAGCGCTTCACACACAGTGCAAGTGCTGGAAAAACCTGCCACATGGCTGGGTGATTTGTAGGCTTTTCAAAAGCAGGCAAAATAGTGAGACATTACTTTTCTGACCTGTCTGGGGTATTATGACACGTGCCTAGGGTAAATCTTGGTGTTTGCGGGATGCGTTCTGCTTTGTAAGGCGCGGGGATTCCTGGTGGTTATCTTTTCCATAGCATCTGATAAATTAGTATCTTAATTTCATATTTGCTTAAGAGCATAGAATAACATGCAAATTACAGAATGATCTCAGTATCACAAGAAGGGCTGAGGCTGGAAAGGACCTCTGGAAGGTACCTGGTCCAATTCACCTGCTCAAGCATGGCCACCCAGAGCTGGCTGCCCAGGACAAATACGAGTGTCAAGTTAGAAACATTGGCTGTATTTTAGATTCTGCATTTGACAGATGCAGGTGTCGGCAGAACACCAAAGATATGATAGATAAATAGAATGTTAAATCAATGTTATGAGACATTGCTTGTGTAGTGCCTAGAATAGACTACCTTTGTTTAACATTGTCATGAGCAGATTTGATTTAGTGGTGATAATTCACACCTAAAAACCATGCAAGAATGCTTTGTGTTGGCTAAGAAGGGTTTAAACATATTGCTACACGTCTGTTGCCTAAGAAAGCTAAAGCTATGGCATTTACAGTCCCTAATTTCATAACTGTGCAAATGAACTAGAGGAAAAACAGATTAAAATATTCTGTTCTCTTTAAAAAGAACTTGCCAATTCATAGACAGCGCTTTGTGCCACTGGGTATCGTGTGCAACATCTGTAAATGGAAAGCGGCAGACAAATAAGATCTTAAGCTAATGTTGCTAAGCTTTGTTCACTCTACAGCAAATTTCCTTTTAAAAGAGTTGTGCATTGTAGTTGGTGTTCAGGGAGGCATTTATTATGACTTGCTGGAAAGAATATTTCATGCTCTTGAATATTCCATAAGGTTAGGGTATATTTCAGGGCAGATTTGTAACAAGACCGATGTTAAAGATCTGGAATTACAGCTTTTCTTCTCACCTACCCTGACACAAATCAAGGCCCCACAGCTAGAATTGAGTAAGCAGAAAACCAGGCACACGAAGGACTTCGTAGCTCAGGCAACAAGGGAGGCATCAGGTTTTGTTAAACCCTGCTAGATATCATCCTACTGCATGGCACTTTCAGGACATGGGAGGACAGCCCTAAGGTGGTCCAAGCCCAGCATCACTGTCAGGGGACCAGGAGGCATCAAAAGGGAAGAGGCAAAGGATGGCAGGCTGCCTCAGCATCCCCACTCAGGAGGCACAGGGGGACCTGACTCACCTCGTCTGCTCCTTCCCTCTACCCAAACCGCACTCTGTTCTCTTGCTGGAGCATAGATTTCATCTTAGACAAGTGGGAGCAGAGGCTTTGATAACCAGGTTGCTCCTCATTATGACCTGGGGAAATCTGTGGTTGAGATCAAAGGCAGCAGATGACATACCTGGTAAATTAAAAATGCTTAAGAAAAAAACCACCCAAGAGGAGTGGCAATGATTTCCATTGAAACAAAGGGACACTTTTGAAGTGATTATTTACACCCTTTTTAAGTCCAATTACTGGTGGTGAGTGATGCCAGACTGACAGCCATGGAAATGCTGCCTTCTGCCTCCATGGAGCAGCAGCCCGCTCCGAAACCGGCCACAAGTCCCGTAGCAGTGCAGCCTTGGGAGGTCCAGCTTTGCCAAAGCTGATGCTCAGGGGAGACCTGCTTCCTGTGTCACACGGGTGGCTGGGCTGTCCAAGCACCCACAGACCTCTCACTGGACACTCACGCACCAGTATTCTTGCAAAGGAAGGCAAAGCACGAGGAGGGAGGCTGTTCATGCCCTGTCACATCCCATCACATCTGCCATGCTTGCAGTTCATAAGGTTCAGGGATGCCTTTGACATCCCCTCTGGTTTAGTGGCTGCCAGAGGGAAGATCCCGACGATTAATGAACAGAGGCCATTCCTCTGTGCCCTGTGGAGCCCAGGTGCCCTACACCAGCCATGCAAGAGATCAGTTGTTATGGTTTAGCCCCAGCTGGCAACTAAGTGCCATGCAGCCACTTGTTCACTTCCCACACAAAAGCTGGGATGTGAAGAGAATTGGAAAAAGGTATAAGCCATGGGTTGAAATAAGAAGTTTCATAATTAAAATAAGGTATAATATGATACTACTACTACGAACAATAAAGAAAAGGGAATTAGGAAAGAGAAAGAGAGAGGGAAAGCAAAATATAAAAACCCAACAAACAACAATGACGCACAATACAATTGCTCACCACCTGCTTACTGATGCCTAGCCCATCCTTGTGCAGCAATCGGCCCCTCCTGATCAACTCTCCCCTGTTTCCATACTGAGCACAACGTTCCCATAAGGGTGCACAGTACCTCTTTGGCTAGTGCAGGTCAGCAGTCCTGTCTCTGTTCCCTCTTCACTGGCAGAGCATGAGAGATAGAAAAGCGCTTGATCAGGGTATGCACTACTTGGCAACAACTAAAACATCGGTGTGTTATCAGCATTGTTCTCAGACTAAAGCCAAAACACAGCACTGCACCAGCTACTGGGAAAAAAATTAACTCTATCCCAGATGAAACCAGGACATCAGTCCAGCCATGTCCTAGGACTTGCAAGGAGGGAGCCCCATGACTTCTCCAGGAAGCCTCTCCCTGCCTCCCCTGCCCTCACTGGTGGACAGGTGATCTTTACTTTTCCCTACAAGTTAAGCAGGCATTTTGCCCCATCAGTCCAAATGCTATGAACCACCCGTGGTCCACAAAAGGTGCCCATGCAGAGTGAAGTATTGATCAGCACTGGGGTTTGCCCACCAGTCTGAGCAGAGGCATACTGTCATACCTTGCCTGGAGATTGCTTTTTAAAGTAGAAATTTGCACTAGAGTTAAATGAGGATTTAGGCTACAGAGAGCTGAGGGAATAGCAGCTTAAAAAGGGACAATGCTGAAACGGGATTGGTCTTAATGACAGTGACACTGAGACAGAGAGTGACATGGACAGTGTTGCTGAGACTAAAGAATGAGCTGCCTTTCCTATACATTAAAAATGAGCCCATCCCTAGTACTGCTGTGCTAGGGTATCCAGATCTGTTTTGAGTTATCCTTAGGGATTTGAGGGTAGGTCCCGTGCCAACAGAAGATCCTCATAGTGCTCTATAAAAGGGCTCCAAATACCTTATCATGGGTATGAATGTCTTGAAAATTCCTCATTTAGCTGACTGACACAGATGTTTCCTGCAAACATTTGCATCAGCTTAGGTGTCACCTAAAACAATCAAATTGCAAACCAGTTTCATGGGTTAAACTGCAGCTGCAGTACCAAAAGAAAGTATCACTGAAGGGAAAAAAAAAAAAAACAGAAAAGGAATGAAACAATGTGGACATTTTTTTTGTCCTTAGACTAACAAAAATAAAAGCCCGGGGATGGCACATCTTGAAAGGAGCAGAGATTATGGTCTGCAGACCTCCCGCTTCCCCTGCTTGTACCATGGATGTCATGAAAGATTTTAGTGAAGGGCAATATATCTATCTGTAGTGCCGTTTACAAACCCTAGGGCAACCCAGGTAAGAGATACACAGAGACATCCAAAGGCAGAGTTTCAGTTATTATACACAGGCATCGCTGTCAGTTGGCTGGCACAGGCACTGCTTTGCCAGTGAGACCAGCTGAGCATCATGTCCTTTCATAGTCGTTCAAAGCAAGTAACATTCAGCATCTACATATAGTTCTGAGCAGCTGATGTTGAAGCGTCATTAACACAGAGAGGTCTTACAACACTGGGTCTGTACATCCTATGTAAAGCATGTCACACACCACTTGTGCTAGGTATTTCCAGTAAATTTATATTATCAAAACAAAACTATAACCTTACACAGCGATAAGAGCAACCTGGTCTAGTGGAAGACATCCCTGCCCATGGCAGGGGAGTTGGAAATAGATTTAAGGCACTTTTCAACCCTAACTATTCTATGATTCTATGCTGCTCTTTCCTAGGCCTTATCTCATAAGCTCATGCTTATCCTAAAACTGAAAATGCGTCTTATTAGTTCACCAGAAGATTTTATGTGTCTATGTAGCAAATGCTTGCGCTACCTTAGAAGAGGCTTTTCAGCTGCAGTTTTTATTATTAATCAGGATCAAAATTATCCAAAAGATCCACATATTTTTCTCTTTGTATTTCTGTCAATAAGGTCTATATCAACAGTGTCTGACAACATGAACCTTTTCCCATTGCTAGCCTGCACACCCCACAGCTGATGAGCTGGCCTGTACGGGACAGCTGCTCTCCCCTGGGTGCAGGGCAGCTGGCGCTGGCCTGACACCAGCAAACCCAAGCTCAGACCTGCTGAGCACAGGCAGAGCCAGGTGCAGGTGGGATGTTAAGTGGAGAAGAAACAATTTAGGAGATTAACTTGTGGCTTTGTCTGTGGCTGCGAGAATGCATTAGTGGTGCAGAGTGTGGTTAATAGTGCCTTCGCGTCTCAGTCAGGCTCTTCTTCTTCCTTCCCTGGTTCAATCAAGGGATGTTGTGACACAAGTCCCGAGCATGATCCCCCTGAGAGATCAGAAGCAGAACCCTTTTCTGCATTAAGTCATTGTTTTGTGCACGAAGTCATAGCTGTGCTGAGGAGTGTTAAACATAAAGTGTGCTGGCCAGTGGAGAGCACAGGGATGTGGAACAGGCTCAGCTGCTGACTGGGGCACACGCAGGGCCTTGTGCAGCTGAGACCATCCCTGTCATCTGAGAGATGCTAGGAGAAGCCTAGTTCAGGATGGGCAACATCTTCCAGCCAAATGTCTGTCCGTGCCTCCTACAGAAATAAGGTACCTGGGATTTACTACTCCTAATCACACTGAGATTCATGTTCGAGAGGTTTCATGTTATCTGTGTGTTAGGAGACTCTCTGGGTTGGGGCAGCAGTGTTTATCTCCCAGAGAATCCCTCTCTAAAACATGGCAACTCCTGCTGAGGCTCACATGGCAAGGCTACTGCCTCCCTTTCCTGGAGGGCTGCAAAAATATCAAAGTAAACTAGTTCTATTTCACACCGTCTGCTGTACTTGAAGTAGCAAAGTGGATGTGAGACTGAAACACAGTTTCTGTCTCACCCAGACAAATTAAATCTGAAGCTTGAACTGCAATAGCCTCTCACAGAAACCCCAATGCTACATCCCTGGGAATAAGATCCCAGTCATTCCATTGCCACCAGTTTGCCGGGCAGCTACTGGAACTGCTCTGCAAACTCACTGCATGGAGCACTTCCACATGGGCAGTGAATGAGCTACCAGCATTTACCCCACCACCAATCACCAATGGGTGATGGAACAAGGGGAAACAGATAGTGAGAAATAAAACCATCCTGGCCCTTATAAACAAGAGATGAAGGGCAGGAAGAGACAGGAGGAGCAGAGAAAAGCCATCCCTTCACTCAATGCCTTTCCTAATAAAGTATCTCAGCATCATAGTGTCATACTGGGAATAACATTATCATTTCCTTCTGAAACTTCCTGTTTCATCATTCAAATATGTCACAGTTTCTAAATGATGAAAATAGCATAGGAAGAAGAAAAAGGATGCAGTTAGCATCCTTATTTTAGTGTTGCAAGACCACAACTCTCCTTCTGCCAAGCTTGGGAGGGAGGGAGCCTCCTCTGGAAACCGTCTCTCTTCCTTTCTGTTATTCTGTCAGCCGCCCTTCTTCCTTACGATCAAAGCATGTCTGCAACTTGTTGACCTGAACAACAAATCCCTTGTGCAGAAGGACAATGGAAGAATACTTTGTGATTTAAAAATCTCTGTCTTAATTTCACTGTCTCAAATTTGCGCCAAAGTTAGTGGTGATTTAGGCTTCTGTACAAAGTTTTTCTATCTCTTATTTATTTGCAGAAAACCAATGTTTATGTCATAGAACTCTCATGTACTTGAGGGTTTTTTACTGGCAGAATGAGCGTTGAGAGGCCATGGATGATGTCCCAGAGCTTCCCTGGTCAGCAGTAAAGTGCAGTGGGGGTGCCTGGGGAAGGAGCTTTGTTCCAAGAATACACCAAGGCTTTCAATCTCCCGCTTATGACCCTGTAGGAGCTTTTGCAATCATTTATAATTCATACTTAATTTGGACTGAAAACCAAACCAACTGACTCCAAAATAGGCAAATCCATACTAAGTAATTCGGATCAAAGGCAGTGTGAATGCTATCATTACATTCTGCCTATTGGCACCATGGCTACAGTAAATTATTTTTCCTAGGCTGAGTACATTCAGTGACCTGAATTTCTGTTGAGTCTGTCACCATTAACTGCCAAAGCAAAGGCTGTGCCTACCTGCACAGCTCCTGACATGAATCAAAATGCTATCAGGGCTTCTCCAGTACGAACTGAGCTGTCTGGAGCACTCAGGGCCAGATGACAGCCGAGCTGCAGTCCCTATCTGCCTGCATGCCCTCACCAGGAGAGGCTGGAGGGGGGAATAAAGTAGTTATATTAATTCTACACCATCTGCAGAATCCTCCTTATGCCAGAGTTTTTCCCTGTTTGTCAAGGTGGGTCCGATTTACAGCCCCTTTTAAATGTCCTGAACCAAAGGAGACTGAGTGCTTTCTTTTCTTAACTTTTTTTCCCCAGTTTTCTGGTATGAGGCATCTGTAGTGCTCCTACCAGAGCAGACGATCAAAAGCCCAAATGTTACAATTAGTGCTGGAGGTTGTTATGATGTGAACCCAAGTACATAAAATGCCACAGAAAGTACTAGGTGTGGGTGATGTTATCTGCACTAATCTAGGCATGTAATGAGTATAGTATAATGGCACACAATGCCTATTTTTTAAGACTCCAAACCAGCAGGTACTTATACCAGATGGCAGCTTTTCAACAATTCCCTTCTCCACCCCATACTCCCAAGTATTTCACGTAATTGGCTTCTCCTCTAGGGATTAGCCACAGCAGAATTATATTAAATGACTAATTTTCCTCACTTAGCTTTCCTCCCACCCCCCTTTTAATTTTGAACTGTGTGGAGAAAGAAATCATCCAAAAGCTCTGAGTGTTTGTGTGTGTTTGTGTTCTGGAGCCCTCTAGAATGGCCTCAAAATCATCTGGGCTTCTAGGTCATGCGGTACATCCTGGTGCTTCTTGGCTTCACTTCTACTATTTCTTAAACTTTCCCCTCCAAGGTGCTTGTCAAGCTCTGACTTGAAAAGTTCAAGTGATGTTGAATCTGCAGCTTCCCTGGGAGCATATCCTCCTGCCTATTTGATCTTAGGATCAACGTTGCCCCTGCTCTTAAATCTGAACTCATTTTACTTTGGTTGGCATCTGTTATTTCTTGTCTTATCATTTTTAGCTAATGAAAACATTCCCTCCCCTTCCTCTTCATAGTTGTCTTTCATGTACTTGTAAACCACAGTCAAGCTGTCCCCTTGGCTTCCCTTTTGCTCCAAATTATATGTATGCATTTAATTCCTTTAATCTTTCTGGATAGGTAGTTCCTTTCAGACCCTTAATCACCATAGTTGCCCTCCTCTGTAATCTCTCTCATTCACTGACATACAACCAGAAACACAGTGGCTAAAAAAATCCGTTGTTCCCCCTGGGATATGAGTGCTGAGAAGGCAAGACTGGGTGCTCCCTCAGCTCTAGACATGACCCCTCTGCTTCTGCACCTCCAGATAACCTATTCTGTTTACCCTGCACCAAGTACTCAAATCTCACTTT
Source organism: Psilopsiagon aymara (assembly GCA_024733675.1). Taxonomy (NCBI): domain Eukaryota; kingdom Metazoa; phylum Chordata; class Aves; order Psittaciformes; family Psittacidae; genus Psilopsiagon; species Psilopsiagon aymara. The sequence goes on along the minus strand of JANRGW010030383.1, from coordinate 4,448 downwards.
GAGGAAGGCAAAATGCATTGCATCCTAACTGCACAGTGCCCCCTTTCATGGGGAGCATACAGAAGACAGACTGATGACAGGTATTTTACAGTGGAAACTTTAACCAAGGCTCCACTCCTACCCACAAGTTCAACAACAGCTGCGTAAGACCAAGGAGAAAGCCATCTTACTGAACATATTCTAGTGAATATTTTTAAAGCCAGATTGGGATGCTCCCTGTGAAGTAGAGGAGAAAGGCAACCCCTCCCCAGTGCCTGGCCTCATGGCCCCTGCATCTGGGTGCTACCAGCAAGCACACATTGCTTGTCTTATGCTGGCATGCACCCACAGCAGGTGAACACAAGAATAAGCCAAGCTTTGGCTTTGGCCCTTAACAAACCTCCCAGAATAGCTGAGCTTGCCTAAGTGGGTTGGGGGGGGGGGGGGCGGCATCAACAGGGGTTGCTGCTGCAGTAACTTCATGATTATTGAATGTCCCCCTTGGGGAAATGGGGAGGAATGATGCGGTGGAGAAACGTCTCCAGAGGTGGTGGCACTGGTGAGGTGCTGCATCACTCACGTAGCTGGGGACACTGCATTGCTGGGCATTGAGTTTGCATTCATGCTGATAGGAAGAGTCAGTTTAATCATGTTTCACCACTCATCCTATTAGGCCTCTTCCCCACTGTGAGCTCATCCTCTGGCTGGTGATTTGACTCATTCTTTCCATTGACCCAGCAAACCCTAGGAGGACCTCCACAGCCGGGGTTAATGCTGGATTCAATTTCGCAGTTTAGCCTCTCCTGAAAACTGTCCATCCTGAGGTGTACCCTGCTTCCCGTCCATTGCTGCCACCAGTTGATAATTTGAGCCACGAGAGATGCAGCTCTCTGGGTTACAGTTTCTGAATGATGAGGGAGGTAAAACAGTGAAAGCTAGCTCCTTTCATATGTAGGTCCATGTATGTGCATGTGTGTTTCTGGTAACATGCTCACTATTCAGGCAAAACATTCCCCTCATCCTCAAAACAGGAGTCATGTCTACCTTCTAAAATACTTTAAGTGACAAGAGCATGGATTTGCCTATTTGAATAGAAAAATACTCTCATCTTCTGCCCAGGAAGAATGTGACAGGCTTTTGACCACTGTTATTACCTGGAGGTCCTGGAAAGGATGGAGAGTCCTTGGATTTTTTTCAGTAGTGAAGTTGGGTCGCAAGCAATTAAATGCCCAGGTTAAAGATATCAAATGAATATGTTATTTCATCTTTCCTTACAATCCCTCTGCTTTGCATAAAGTGAGCTGCAGCCAGTTTCCCTGCTTCCAGAACAATAACCTTCTATCAGTTAACAGACATCAAAGATAGGATCCCTGGAGGGGGTTAGGCACTTCCCCCTCCCTGAAACAGAGGGAAGTCAAGACACCATACACCTGTGTAGTCCTGGCCACATTTCCCCTGCACCATGCTGGCCATCGCACATCTTGTTCTTGGTGGCAGCATATACGCACTTTACACACCAGGCTAAAATATGCACATTTCATTGTATGTGGAAGATCACTGGAGGAATTAAGGAGAATCCTCCCTTTTTCTTTACTGGCTACTTTTCCCTGTGCAATGTTTCATTATTCCTGTAGTCCAAAAATCATTTACTATAGCGATTTTTTTCAGGTCAGTCAGTGGCATTATCCACTTTGGTAAATGCTAGTCAATAAATATTTGCAGGGGCAATTCAGAAGCCTGATCCTACAAATTTCATTCACAGGCATTAACACAAGCTCATCACCAGTAGCAACAAGGCATGCTTACACTGCTATAAACATCTTAGTACATATATTAAATTAATTCAGGTGCAAGTGGTAGGAGCTGATCCACTGAATAATGCCACCTTAAGCCCAGATGCTCCAAACAATTAAGTGCATGTGTAAGTGCATTCCCCAAAGAGATTTCTATTGCATTCAGCAGAAACGCTGCTAAGAATAGGGTTGGGCATGTTTCTAAGTGCTGGCAAGATCAGAGTCTGTAGCCAGTTCTCTCAGTTTGTGCTCACATGGTATGTATGCCAGCACTGTACGGTCTGCATTTTTTTCTCCTTTAGCAAAACGGTTTGTTGCTTGCCTTGTGCAAGTTTTCTCCTGTCCTGCACAAATCCAAACCCTTGTAAACAAGTGTCCATTGCTGCCTATTTGGCCAGGGTGTATTTACCTGTGCAGTGGGAACTTGCATTACGTTCAGGCTCTAATTCACCCTTTGCAATTTAGGCTGTTTAAAATTCATCCCTAAATTGCTGCTCCTTCTCTCATATTTCCGAAGCTTTTGCTTAACTGTATTATGTAAAAAGCTTGGTGCTTTGTGGTCGAGTAATCCTGTACGACAGAAGCAAAATACGGTAGATAGAGATTCACTTGTGGTTTGTTTACGGCTGCAATAAATTGATGTTAAAATACAAATGTAAGCGGTGCTGAATGTGAATTGGTGAAGTTACAACACCGGTTGCAATTCCCTCTTCAAAAGGATTACTATACTGAAGCATCACTGTTCGAGAGTAACTCGTAAAGTCAAGGATGCTAAAAAGCCTTACTATGTGAGAAGAAACATCAGTTCTAAATACCTTACCTCGTTTCCTTACTTTGCCTTCTCACTGACACTCCTTCCCATTCTTCCAGAGTACCTGCACGGCTTGTAGTAAGGGGACAGCAAAATCCTATGAGAGTTCCTCTCATTGTCATGCAAAAATAGTATTAGGAGGAAGACGATAAATTAAATTAGCTAAACTAAGTAAATAGAGAGGGGGAGAGGAAAAGGCAACCCCCCAAAAAGCAACAATCCACGTACAGTTAATGTTAACGGGCATGTAAAATATTTAGCTCGATCTGTATCAAAATATCTTCGCCACAGTATTTCCTTGTCCAGCCTCTCTTACTTAACTTACCTGCAAAAGCTTGGCTTCTGGGTAGTAAAAAAGAACACTGTCACCTTTAGTCTACATCAGCGTCCTTCATCTCAGCACTGATAATGCTGCTAAATTACAGAGAACTGTAAGGATGTCGTATTTTCTGTGTCTTCTGTTAAATCGTGTCATTTTGTACCTTTCTGATTATCCAAGTGTGTAATAAATCAGGTCTATTTTGTATCTATAATAAGGAGTTCAGATTAAGACGGGATGAAAAAACAAGAGAGGAAAAATCGTCTCAATATACTCATTAATTTAAACGTAAAATAAGCCCTACCTCTTGACTAAAAAAAATCCCAACCAACCAAAGATTATATGCGTATTTACACATTTTAGGCGATGTATGTAGATGTACGTACATCAGTAAAATAACTCTAATCTCTACAATGTCCGTAAAAAGTTATCGGCCACTAATATACCCCAGATGCCTTTTAAGCTGCCTTTTTTAACAGCCATTTGTATGCAAATTATTTTTTTTCCTTAAAACAGAAACTTCTCCCTAATAATTGAAATTGGGAATAAATTTCATCCAAGAAAGGAGAAAAAAAAAAAAATAGAGAAAGAAAACCACACACAAACCATAGAAATTTCGTGTAAATAGAAAGCTTTCTGCACCAAGCTCTGCTGTTTAAGACGGGGACCTGTTGCAAGCCGGGTACGAGGGCGGGCTGAGCTGAGTCGGGCTCCGCCACTGTCACCGCTGCGATTTAGGGAGATATGGGGGACGGCACTAAAAACCCACGTCCTTTGGCAGAGGGGAGAGGAGGATGAGGCGAGGGCGATGAAAGGATGAAGCTGTAATAGCCCTGAGATGGGTAGCTCGGGACTCGGCGCCGCCTCCAGTGACCTTGGGGCAGAGGGGGTTCAGCAGGAGCCTTGCACCCTCACGCAGAGGGGCAGGCGCTCCTTACCCGCACTGGAAGTGTGCGAGTAAACTTACACCTGACACTTGTACTCAGAATTCGGTGGGAAGCGCCTGCGCCGCTCCCTGAACACAGTTTGGCTCCTCGGGTCTAGGAGCAAGGAGTCGTGGCCGCAGCGCATCCCCCTCCCTGCGTCCGGCTCTAGGGAGCCAAGAGCCCGGCTCTAGCACCCCAGGCGCTCAGCCCGCTTGCGGTGTAATCGCGTGTCAGCCGGGTAGCGTACATGGCAGGAGCTCGCAGGTCGCGGTGTGCCAAAACGCGGCTTCCCTAATTCCAGAACGTTTCCAAAGCGGGTGCCGGCAAACCCGAGGATCCCCGACGTCCTGTCCTCTCCTCGCTCTGCGCGCCCCGGGTGGGGAAGCCGCCGCGGGCTCCCGGCCAGCCGCCGCTCAAACCAGTTCTCCCCGCGGAGCCACGTCCCAGGGGATGAGACGGGCCAGCGCAGCAGTCCCCGCTCGGCTCTGGAGGGGACGGACCGTGCTGGCCACAGCGGGCCGAGCAGGCAACGACCGCCCTCCCCGGGGGTCGCCCCATGGCCTCCCTCATCCCCCCCGGGTGCCCTCCGCCGTGCCGACGGCGGGCGGCGGGCCCCCTCT